>VZTM01001395.1:89658-161778 GCA_013400555.1 Jacana jacana
CTGCTCTCGTGTCTGGGGACCCTCAGAAAGAAGGATTTTTAAACTCTACGTAGCTGCCGGACAAGCTTACACTCCCTGTCTTTTCAGACAGTGCTAGAAACACTGTATTTTCATTCAAAAGGTGCCAGTGCTTCAAGTTAAACACTTGGGAAGGGTCATGGGGCTACCTGCCCTCGCCAGCACCAGTCTGCACAGCTCCTCACACCAAGCAGCACCGACTGCCACCATGCTCAGCCACACTCCTCTTGGGTTCCATGGTCATTCGGTCCTGGAGGCTTTGCTCAGGGCTTGTCTCTTCTTCTGATACCATGAGAACAGTAAATCCTTGTTTAATATTTAATGCCTGCCTTAAAAGCAAATGGCACCTCCCTTCTTCTTGCTTAAGCATCAGGGGCTTCCTATGGGGCACAGGTGGCCTGTCCCTCCTATCCCATGGAAGGGATGGCTTGGGGACATTACCTTTTGGATTAGCTTGCAAGGAGCATCACACAGAGCTAGTGACACAGTCTGTCAGCATCCCATCTCTGCGCTCCAGCACTGAAAACATCTGACAGAATACACTTCAAAGCTAGTGTTAAAGTGCAAAGCCACCTCAGGGCAGGAGAGACCGTAGAAAACCATCTTTTCCAGTCTTCCTTGAAGCTGGTAGTGAGAGATCTCCTTACTTGTTTCTACTCCGTGGCTGCTTAATAAAAACAATAGTGACCATGGAATTCCTGTAGAAGGAGGAGATCATGTTCTAAGACAGCTGTCCCAAAGTGGTCTTTCCACAGACCCTCTGAAGAACACTTATTGAGCTCTTCATTGCCCAGACAGGCCCATGCTCCAGCTCACAGGAAAGCAGGGAGGAAGCAGAAAGGAAAAGGAGAAGGATTTCAACATAAAACTTAAGGATCCTGCAAAGAACCTTCACAATTACATGGAGCTATTTCTGTGCAGAATTAGCAGACTTGCCAAGGGTAACACAAAGGGGAGAGTAATTATATTTGCTCAATATTTGCACACTTGAGAATAAATATAGATGAATGCAGTGCTATCGCAGGGTGATGACCAAATATTTCTCATTCCAGCAGTAAAGGTAAAACAGTAACAACTGAAATAGCACATTTGAAAAAAAAAAAAAGGGAAAGAAACCAAAGCCTTCAGCTGCACAGTACCCAAGAGCGCTGAAAACTCTTGTAGCTTTTATAGTTGCTTTTAGTAACCCATAAAACATGGGGCAGATTTCAGGAGAAGAAAACCATGAACGTTCTACAAATCCTGAGAAGGTAAAAGGAGCAGCTACAGCTCTGTCAGCCTGATGCCAGTACCCTGCCTGGCACAGAGCTTGACTTGGAAGGAATGAGAGGAGGATGGTAAGGCGGTTGGTCAGGCTGCACGTAACTTGATACAGGGAACTGACTACAAACAGCTCTTCTGTCAGGAGAAGAGCCGTGACAATAGCCAGTGACTAGAAGGTAAAGAGGATTAAGCCACACTTACTGACTGCGAGGGTAAAGACGACCTGAGTCGCTCTACAAGCTAGAGCTGACCCCGTCGTGGGAAGGGTGAGCCCAGCCCAGCTGTGCCAGCAGGAACAGGGCTTTCCAGATGAATGGGCCAAAAAAGAACAAGCTCTCCTTTGACTCTTAGCGCGGTCACCAGTCAAGCCCGAGCGATGGGATCTGGACCACATCTTAAAAACCCCACATGCCCTGCTGCAGAAAAGAGCTAACACCACCAAAACATTTGCGGGCTGGGAGGAGGATCCTTTGGCCTCTATATACCCTCTTCAGTTCCCTAAGCTCCTTCTGGAATGCCATTTCTTTGTCCTGATGTTCTTATCCATTTTCATTATCTTCCTTACTCCTCTAAGTTTTAATTTTCCACCCTCTTTTGTCTTTCACGTGGATCTACGTAGAAATCAGTTGTGATGTTTCCACTTGCAGTGCTGTGTACCGGGCAGCTAAATCCTACCCTACGCTCTGTATCCCTCTCTTACACCTACATTTCATCCTAGAAAATCCCTTCCATCCTTCTGCAGACCACAGTCAGCCAGGTTCTCGCTGTTCCCAGAGGTGGATGACATTGCTAATGTGTATGTATTACATACAAGCAGAAATCAATGCTGTCTGCTGTACAGCTGGATCAATATCATGGAAATAAAAATGGATTCTGGACATATGAATAAAATAAAAATAAAAAAATAAATAAAAAGACAAAAAAAGAAACCAGAAAATCTTTAAAGAAACCCATAAAATGAAAGGCAGAAAAAACTAGCAGTTCTACCACATAAATACCTAAATTTATTTGCAGTACAACTATTTTTAGATACCCCAATTTTAGTCACTAACCTACACTTGTTCTGACGTGGGTTTTGGTGGTTTTTCTTTTAACTGTCTGTGGAAGCTTTTTGGTCAGGTGTAGCAACAAGCATTCACCACAGTAATTTTAATTAACAAGCTCTAATAAATTTGCACATGTTGCAATATACAGCTCTAAAAATACACGTGTGCATCCCCAAGACCGTGACCAGATTGCTCCTCAGGGAGACTCCCCGGGAGCCAGGGGCTGCTCTTTGAACAGCAAATCCAACCCTGATGCCAGCACCCAGGCAATGTCTGTCCTTCTGCCCCCCAAAAGCTGCCTCCCAGTCCTGCCACTCGTGCCCTGTCCCACCCACCACCTCCAGAGGTTCCCATGGGCCTGATACCATAACCCACCTCTGCACTGAGGTCACAAAACACTCCCTTTTTTGGGTCAATATCAGTCATTTTGGCTAAAGCCAACATGTCATTCAGAGGCTGGACTTGGCGCTTATCATAGAATCATTTTGGTTGGAAGAGACCCTTGGGATCATCAAGTCCAACCATCAGCCCTACTCTACAAGTTCTCCCCTACACCAGATCCCTCAACACCACATCTAATCTACTCTGAAACACCACTGGGGCAGCTGTGCCAAAGAAGGAGAAGAATAAATCTCACTCTCGTCAAAACCTCCCAGTTCCCACTGAAATTTTTCAGCGCATTGATGTTTGCCCCCACTTTTGTTTTTTAACCTTAGTGTGGGACACTGAGCAAGAAGAGAGGGAACCACTATGTTCCCTTCCCAGCTCTGATAACCCCCTGCCCCAGACCCAACTCCCTTTCCTATGGGAACGTGGCACACTTGAGTCAAGGGCATCAAACCCAATGCAGACACAAACCCCACCTGCTCTGGTCATCCTATGACCTGTTCCCAGATCTGATCCCAATCTCCTGGGGCTGAAGCTGCCCCACTGACATCAAGAGACTGGTGCCAGGAACAGAAATTGGATAATGGTAACATGGACGATCTTCTCCGTACGTGGTGTGCACAGAGCTGGTCAGCTTGATACCCACTGGGGTTTCTCTTTTTCAAAGAAGAGAAGAAATCGTTTCAGAGGGATGTTATTTTTTATACATACATCTTTTCTGTCACAGTTATTTTAGAGATGGTATCGGTCAATTTTCTTTTCTCCCACAGTAAACTGTTTCTCATTTCAAGAGAAACACACAGGAAAGGGTATAATGTACTCGCTGCATATAAAAACTATCCAACCATATCATAGAATCATAGAATTGTCTGGGTTAGAAGAGACCTTTCAGATTGAGTCCAGCCATCAACCTAACACTGACGGAACTGCCACTAAACCATATCCCTCAGCACCACGTCTGCCCGGCTTTTAAATACCTCCAGGGATGGCAATTCCACCACTTCCCTGGGCAGCCTGCTCTAGAGTTTGGTAACACATTCAGTGAAGAAATTTTTCCTAATATCCAATCTAAACCTCCCCTGGCACAACTCGAGGCCATTTCCTCTGGTCCTACAGCTTGTTACTTGGGAGAAGAGACCGACCCCCATATCATCATGTTTAAGTATTTTGATAAACTAAACTATAAAGGAGGGAGTATCTGCATGTGGTGAACAGGAACAGGACAGCTGCTGCCAGGTTTTGTGAACGTTTCCATGATTTATAGAACTTGGGTGAATTATACTGTTCACAGACAGCAACAAGTTCGCAAAGGGCTTTTCTGGGCTGTAGGCTGTGCCGGCGCGTGGGAGCGTTGTACCGAAGCTCTAAGCCAAGACTCTTTGGACATGATGTAAAGCATCCAATAATTATACAGCAAATATGACCAGACGGAATTGAACCCGATCTCAATTAGCAACCAGAAGTATCCTTCCAACTGAGATTAATATTGATTAAACCATAACAAGACTAGTACTTGCCAATAAGAGCTCTATAAAAATCAAGGAAAGGTGAGGCCAACCTCTAAGTTGGGAGCACTTTGTCACGAGCCGTAAAGACAAGTGATTCTCCTACGGCCTAATTTGTCCTTTTCAAAAATGCAAGTTTGGCTCTGTATAGTTCAGGAAATTACAGTCATTTTGGTGGACAGTTAGACTGGCCAGGAGCCCAGAGCAGAGATCAACAGCCTTCAGGAGACGTCTCCGGTTTCCTTTCAACTTTCCCTATCCCTGTTACAGCATTAATCACACCAAATCCCACTCCTCTCTCCCTCCCCCCCTGTCAGAAATACAGACTATGAGATGGTTCCCACTACTGGCGGGCTGTACTTCAAAATACAGTCTTGTGCTTTTTAATTCCCCCCCCTTGTATCAAATTAAGTTGGATATTTTAGAGCTGAACAAATAGATAGGATTTATTGGCTCTTCCCCCAAGTGAGGCATAATAGTTCCACCAGTCCAATCCTACGTTTCCTTTACATGGAAATGATTGGATTTATTACTAGCCATTTTTAGATCATATAAAGTCAAACCATAACAACTAAGCACCCTTCAGGGCTTACTGCAGATTATAAAATGCTGCTTGAAAAACAGACATGCAAGGGTACGAGAGGCAAGAATACAAAGCTTACAACAAATCTTATTTTCAAGATTCTTGATCCTATTTAAGTAATGTTTTAAAATGTTCAGGCCGGAGAACCTCTACACACTAACAAATTTTAGCTTGGGAATATGTTTCCCATGTTCCTAAGCTGCTCAGAACAGAAATGCTTCCCTAAAATGGGGCTCGTGTACTTTTCAAGGCAGTAGCCACACGGTCCTGGCCAGGGAGCACAGCCACAGCACTTCATTGAACACCAGCTGCTCCAAGATCTGCTCCGCGCTGTGCGCTGAAAGACAGACCTTGACCGTCCTGGTGAGGAGGTATCTATAGGGCATCAGTTGAATAGAAAAAGGCACTGAGAGTCCAGGAGAAAAAGGCAACAAATTTTCCAGGCTAGTACTGGAGCAATCGACTCTAAACTCAAATGAATAAATATTAATGCAAAGATGTAGCAGGCCAGTAAGCTACAAGCACAGCCAGAGAGTATTATCTTGTCAAGGAACTTTTCTAGCTGCTTCAAATTTTACCTGTGCACAAAATCGCAATCCTTCACATCCAACAGCAGGCAGAAACCAGCCTAATGTAGTGAGGGTAATAAAATGTAATACAGAAGCTTATTAGTAAATAAACAAGTCTGTCTCCAGCAGGCCATGACAGGAGAGCATCAGGAAGCCAAGAACCTCCCAGATGCTTTTTTCACTTGGTGCAGCCACTGTGACTCCTGCAGGTTACTTGGGACAGTGGCACAATAGCCAGCCCAGCAACACCCAAGGGATACAGCGCTGTGAGAGAACAGTAGCTGCCCACGGACACACTCACGATTGCTAAGCCTCTAATCCCAGCTTTGATTCACTTTTCCCTCCATAATCACAAACACAGCTAGAATTAATCACTGTTTGCAAAGTTAAAGGTTGCTTTTCTTCTCTCTGCTTAGGATCTGCCCTAGGTCACACACAGGGCTAGCATGGGTGAAGACATGGGCCAGAACCCCTTCAGAGGCTGGCATTCCCCTAATGCACAGAAAAGCCCCAAAATAAAACCATGGTGATCAAAACCACAGCACCTACTTACTCAGCCGTGGCTCTGGCTCAGGGACTCCTCTTGCCTGTCTCCTGGATTTCTCTCTGAACAGACCCTGACACCCCCACCCACAACATCTCTGCCCGCTCTGGCTCTGGGCTAGGCAAGCTCTTCAATCTGTTCTCACTCACCTCCTGCCTCTCCTGGGGAGATTCCCACTCTTCCCCTATCTGCTCTGTTCTTCCTTTGCTATCAGATGCGTTGAGAAGAAGCCCCGGCCAGACAACCACATGCTGGACAGGACAGTGCCTTCTTTTGAAAGCTAGCCAAGCTGATACTCACTCACATCAAGGTCCTTCTACCTTGCTCTGGAGCTCAAATGGGCATTTTGGCTAGCACAACTGCAACTGATTTCCAATTCAGGTCACCTTCACATCACGACAACGACCAGGCTTCAGTCATTAGGTCCACCAGCATTAATGATCCCTTTGTAACTCTTCTAGATGTTATTACATTGCACACTCCTTTGTTTGGATTATCTCAAAGCATCCCATTTCTTGTTATTATAGAAAGTCAAGAAACATAACATGAGCAGGGCTCCTAAAAATGAGATTTATGCCCAGCTGCACTGTGCAAGCAGAGTTACGGTGCAGAGAAAATTACAGGCAATAAATAAATGTGTATATAGATAGAGGATGTCTTTTAATACGTATCTGCAAAACATTCTTTGGAATGCTTAATGAGAAACCTATTTCTGGTCCTCTAAAACCATTTGCTTAAGACTTAGTGTGCTCTGTACTTAACTAGGGTTAGTGGGCCAGCAAACACAGTAATTTTCATTTCCATTTCAAAGGATTCCAGCAGAGGCAGATATTTTCAAACACTGCATTTGCAAAATAGCGCTGCTATTAAACCTGTAAGACAAAATAATTGTGTCACCCACCAGAGAAAATCTCAGTGTCATTCGGTATGCCACTGGGAGCGCGGAGGGACGGCGGGCATCCTTCCAAAGTACAGGTTACTCCCATAAATCCTCTTTCACTCACCCCAGGAGCTTCCTTTATCTGATTCTCTGGGATCGTGCAACACTCCTGGAGCTGACTTTCAAAAAATGGACATAGCCAGGAGTTTACAATGAAGTTTTTTTCATCCTTGCCTCCCATGGTCTTACAGAGCAGCTTCATGTGGATAGACTGGACTAATTTGATGGAATTGCCTTCCAAACTAACAGCAGTTACTCAAAATGATCTGAAATATACCATCCAGTAAGGTTCATTCCCCACTGCTGCCTCCTCTGACCCAGAAACTGCCCAGTATTAATGAGCATCTCTTCCTCTCACCGCTGTCTCACGGCTCCAGCACGGGTTGCTGTTACTCTGGCAGGACACCCTCACACCCAAGATGGACAACGGCCAGGATAAATCACGTGCCTTCACTGCTTAACACATGGAAATGGCAAGGAAAGCACTGCTACCTCTTCAGTGGCATATCTGTCATATAAGAATGTCACAGTGTGTTTCACAACAAAAGTCCAAGCGTACTCACTTCAGTCAATACACGGCTGAGGAGTACAGCCCGCAGTCAATAAGGGAGGAGGAGATGTGGGGAAAGCCCGCAGATGACGGACAATAAGCAGAAGAAAGAGTAAAAGATGAGGAGGCAGCATCACACTAATTTCACAACAAAGAAGAGGTAGCTTTGAGAGCTACAACAGGCGACTAATAAAACCTGACATATTTAAGTTGGAGACGGTATCATGAGAAACCTAAAGACTCCCCGTGCACCAAGAAAATGAGCTTCAAAAAGCAATGACCGGTTGCGCCAGTAATTTATAATCTCTCAGCTGCTGAGATTGTGAACAGTGGCACTTTGTAATCTTATAGGGAAAGCAGCTCGAATGCCATCTGGTCATACATTTCTGGCCAAGATCATTTAGTGGAGCCTGTAATGAAAAAAGTTGCGCATCCTCCTAAAAATCCGAATTATGCCAGCTGTGCCACCGTGTCACTTGTGTCTGCAAGGAGAAGGACAGCTGTCATTGCCTTTCTCTGCAGAAAGGAAGTAGATGGCCTTGCTTAAGAGACCTAATTTTCTTGCAGCACCCTAAATTATCTTACCTGTCCCTAGGAAAAGAAAGGGTGAAGTCCCCATTAACATTTTTTTGTTGGATTTTTGCTGATATATATACAGCACTCGGTTTCCATACCCATCTTGCTGAGCTACTGTGAAGAAGGTGGTGTTTCTACCTTAACTCTAACCTGAACTGAAGCCAGGGCAAAGAGGATACGGGCTCGACAAAAATCAGCAGACCTGCCTTGGCATATAACCAGTTGGAGAGAGGGTGTAGTTAAGCTTGTCATCTTCACCTCTCCTAATGCATGAGACAATTAATGTTTCAGATATTACCTCAGCAACTCACTGCCAGCTTTAAATTGCTCTGCCATCTCAGATTAGCGCTCATCATACATGCTCGTGTAAACTTAAATGGTACCTCTCCTGAAACATGTGGGGAAAAAAGAAAAGGGGTTACAATGAGGACTGCAGGGCATGAAATTTCTAGTGCCCAAGGAACTAATTGTTGGAGGTGCTTCTAGGCACTTCCACCCACAGAGCCATCCATTTGAACCTGTATATTTGCTATTGTGTTATTTTAAGGTCAAGCCTTGTTTGCCTTAAGCACACAACTACTCCCACTGGCTCCAAGAGGCTATTTACAGAAGCAAAGACATACAACCTGGAACGGGCAGCGAAAGAGATACCACCACTACCACCCCCAAATTCTCTGCAGCAAACCTACGCGCTTCCAGGACACAAGAGCAGAGAACGCACCTTGAAAACCACAGCCCGTCTAGACTCCTCCACCCGCCCACAAAGAAAAGCAGCAGTGGGGAGAATTATAGCCCAATACTCAGTGTGACAGGAAGGAAATAGCATTGGGAAATGCTTATTTTAATGACAGAAAAATATTTGCCAGGCTTGGGCTTAGCAGCAGTAGAAATGTTATTACTTTCCAAGCTGGAAGAGGAAATATTTCAAGGGCTATTTTTGACACCTTCACTGTGGCTTGATTTCTGCATCTATTAAGAAAGAGTCTATACAGCCTGTGCTGTGGATGCTTTGCAAATCTTTGCATAAAAATCTATTTTATAAGGCTATAGTGTGATAGAATTGTATATAATTTAGATCAGGCTGAACAGCTAGCAAAAGTGGATGTATATGAAAATATTAAATTCTCCTTAGTTTTGTTTCCAGAATTAATGCTAAACTCATTGTCTTCATTTTATTATTACTCAGACTGCAATGGAAGCAAGACAGAAAAGTGCCCCATGAAGCACCGCTGTGTAAAGAGGGATGATGAATACGGTTTCCTTCTTAATACATGGGCTTGTCAGCCTTTCAATCCAAGATATCCTTAAAACGCTCAGAGTACAGAAAGCTTTATTTCCTAGTGATTTGCAGTTTCATCTCCCCAGCATGCTTACGTTGAGTGAAATCCATTTACAAATACCATCCCTGCAAGCACTTCAAAGCCCAGGAAATGTCTTTTAATTGTAATTACTGCGCCTGTCTTGGGCCATCCTGAGCCTCCCTTCAAATGCCCGCTGGTTTTGGTGGGACTGCAGAATACTAAGCAGTGACACCAGGGAGTACATTAGCTCTGTTACACTGCTCTGAAATTAGAGAAGAACCAATATTCCTGTGCTGTAAAGTTCCAGTAGCCCAGATGATCACGGCAAGTGCAGTAAATGAATGGCTTTGAAGGATGAACATTTACAAATGTGGGACCATCTAGCTCTGGAAATTAGCTCTCGCAGATATGATGATGTACTTTAGCTTCTCCCTCACTACATGCAGGCAAGTTTTTAGTCTAATTTCTGGGTTCAGGGCTTTCTGAAAAGAAATAGTAATTTATTTTAATCTTGGAATGAAGAGAAATGAGAGAAAAGAAAAATGAGGCAAAGATACGTCTACAAAAATGCTTCTTAACATGGATTTCTCCTGGCTATTGCTTATTTCTCAACTGCTCCTCTTTATTAGAGCCCATCTCTGTTTTGAACACATAATGTTATCCTTCCTCTATCCTACTTCTTCCCTGCATAATAAAGTGCATTTAAGGTACTTAGATGACTGTTGTTACTAAAGGATGAGCGCACCTTTTTAGTCTATCTATCTTCATAATACCTGTGGGAGCTGGGGAAGTCCTATTACCATCTCAGGCTCAGAACATCAGAGATATTTAGGGGCCTGCCACTGAGATAAATGGGATTAGCTGCCCCATGGCTTTTCTGGCTCAGAGCCTCCGCTGTGTCCCTAAAATCACAAAGGACATCTTAAATGAAGCAGGGAACCACTCTTACGAGTCTCACTACCTAGGCTGGGGAGCTCATTTCTGGACCAGCTTTTCCTTTTTGACCTAGCCGGACGCTCTTAAAGGTTAGAGATGTAAGATTAGGTAAAAATCACACCATTATTCTCTTCTGCCTACACACATCCTCTGTACTATTGGCGTACGCTGGCTACAACCACTTGGGTATACTCTGCTTTAATCCACCTCAGTTTTCTCTCAAAAGCCTTTGCATAGAAGTCCATGAACAACGACCAGATCTCTTCTTTAGCTCAACACTCCTGCCTCCTTTCCCCACAGAGCAGCAAATAGACTTTTATTGCCCTTTGCACCTGGCTTTGTGCTGCAGCAGCACTGGTGGGCAGCAGCTTCTGCAAAGCAGAGCGTGCCTGGGCGAGGGCTGGGCGGCCGTGCAGTGGCTGTGCACACACCCCCTTACCACCACGGATGGCTTGGAAAGGAAATTGCCATCTTTCCTGGGAAGCTCCACCAGTTCCCTCCCTAATTTTGAGCAACAGATGTACAAAACACACACGCCACCTTTCCCACAGGGCACGACTGGAGCGGTGTAGCTCCTGCCCTCCACTCTTGGGAGTTTGTCTCAACACACTCCGTTTATCAGGACAGGCATCCCTTCTGACTGTCAAACTTCCCACAAGCAAACTGCAAACTGGTCTGACACAAGGTAACAGCACACAAATTTCATAAACCACCCAAAACTCGCTGTCTCAAACACAGGTTCCACACAGCCACCTTTGGGTGGTCAAAACAAGCCTCTACCTGAAACTCTGGCCTTGGGAGGGCTACTCCAAGCCACCCCAACCTCCTCACCCAATGGCACCGTGACCTATAATGGACAAATATTCATCAGGACAGTGTTGGTGGAACCTTTTTTCTTACTGCAACCACAGGAAGCTGTGACTCTTTCCTCCATGGTCACTAGGTAGCCCAGAGTACCCCCAAAATACTGTTCCATCCTAATTGCCACCGGCACACACCTTTGAATAAAGAAGAGACTGTATTTTCCACTTCCTCAAAGCAATTGCCGCTTAAGATACATGTTAGTCCAATCTTTCCAGGATTTAAATTAAGCCAAGTGTTAAATCATCCAAAGCTCACTACCTGAACATTTTCAACATCTTAAAAACAGACAGTCTTTGATGCTTGTTACTTTAAAGCCACAGAATTTTGTCTGGAAACTGACCACTTAAATTCCTTAAAGGGGAAGTTGAGTAAAAAAACCCTGCAGATCTATTTCCAGACCTTAATTAATATTTTATTATTTAGCCCATGTGTGAGAAGTGTCTTGGGCCTGTTAGGTGATTTTTTATATTAACTTGAGGCACTCTAGGATGTTAAAAGCCAGGGGTTTTATTATTAGGCTTACATACATACATTTGCACGTATCTTGGGGGTAGGAGGGTTGAAGATGAGAACTCCCTCTCTAAAAGGCTTGTATCGGGTTTTAGGACCTGCACTGCTCACTTTGTCTAAGAGGTTACCGTGCCATCATGGTCACGATGGTAGTCCCTCAGAGCGTGAACACGGGTCTTGCTCATCAGATCAGCAATTCTCGTAAGTAAGAAATAACAAATTGTTCCTTGGATATTAGTTTTGCTAATTTGACAGTGTTGAAAAATAGTTTTACCCCTAATAGGAGTTCAAAGCGTGACTGCTTCCTTGCCTAAATTGCTTGTTTGCAGCAATCTGAAATGGAAGTATTTTATCAGTTTAGCTAGATAGAGTGAATTTCTATTACCATAAGAAAAAGAACCTCCAGTATTCAATTTCAGGTTCCAAATTATTTCACTTCATTGTGAATCTGTGGAAGTATGGAGAGAATGCACTCCATTTCCAGTTTAACACTGCTACAAAATACCCTAAAATCTGCAACTCTACAGATAAACGTCTGGGTTTACACACAAAGAGGACAAAACTCTAGTGAAATAATTAGCAAGATTTACTGTAGCGCTGTGACTGCAGGGGAGACCCGAGAAGATTTAAATGGGCTGTTGGGTGGCTGCTGGGGAAGCTTCTGGTGCAGAACACAACAAATATCAAACAGCCCAATTACGGTGATGAAAGCTCTCAGTCAACGCGCTGCCACCCCTCGCCTGGGTCTGCAGATATATATATATTTATCGCAGTTTGTGGTTTGCACAGAGATCTCCTGCTACCTCAAACGCCCGTCCTTTTAACATCTATTGCACAATAGAGACCTGTGAGTTTTATGATGGCACAGGTTCCAATCTTTTTAGGTCCTTTTAATGAAAATTAATCAGCATACCTTTTTTTTCTTTTTTTCTTTTTTTTTTTTTTAATGGAAAAAGACCAAACTTGAACTGTGTCTGCTGACAAGAGTTCTTGGAGAAGAGGAGACTGAGGGGCAACCTTATTAATGTTTATAAATATGTAAAGGGTGAGTGTCAGGAGGATGACTCTCAATGATGTCCAATGACAGGACAAGAGGCAATGGGTGTAAGCTGGAACAGGGGAGGTTCCACTTAAATATGAGAACAAACTTCTTCAAGGTGAGGGTGAGGGAACACTGGAAGGGGCTGCCCAGGGAGGTTGTGGAGTCTCCTTCTCTGGAGACATTCAAAACCCGCTTGGATGCGTTCCTGTGCAACCTGGTCTAGGTGTTCCTGCTCCGGCAGGGGGACTGGACTAGATGATATTTCAAGGTCCCTTCCAATCCCTGATATTCTGTGATTCTGTATACCACTCCTAACTCTTCTAAATGTGCTTTCTAATATTGCTTTCCTGACTTCGCTGATATACCCCAATCTATCCCCTAGATGTCCAAGCACTACTGCTGCTGATCAGGCTGTTTCCTCCTGACCGCTGTCTGCCAGCATCTCCCTTCCACGTGCTCAGGAATCTGCCTCCAAAGACCCTGAAGGGAAGGAGTAAATGCATAAATAACCTGTGTTACTGGCCACAGGTTATTTATGCATTCTGCTGGTGTTAAGCTACCCCCATCTTCAAAGCAGAGTCACCATCCACAGAGAATCCTTCAGATCTACAAACGTGGAGCCTGCAAAGCAGCAAAATTCTCAGCCCTGATACCCAGGAGGGACAGCTTGTTAAAACTCAGCCTTTCCAGCTTCTTCACACCTACGTCTCAGGGTGTTTTTTTGCCTAACCCATGCCATGTCCACTTTAGCGGCCGTGGAAGCCCCCCTCCAGCAATTTCAACAGCCTCTGCATCAGATCTTTGCCCTGTGTCATGTTTATTTATATGGCAGGGAGGCTTTACACTCCGTAAGAAGGGCCAGGAGGGTGTCTATTTGTTTAGAAATGAAAAGCAGAGATCCTGGGGAAAGAGCTGCTGCGTGGACAGACCAGTTTGTTTCAACAGCCTTTTTTTGATGGTGCTAACGTCTGCCTGTTGCAAAGTGAAGTCCCCAAGAGGGATGCCTGACTGTGCCATTCGGTGCAGGATGAGGCATGAGCTTCTTCCCCATCCCTGTGCCTCAGCAGCTCCAGGCTGAAACCAGAGTAGTGGCTACCAAGGATCACTGGCTACCAAGGATCACTGCCCTCCGGCACTGCAGTCACCTCATGGCCTTATGCATGTCCCTTCTTCAATAAGTCTTGCCACAATGCTTACCCCTGGTCTATTAGAGTCATTTATTCCCACAGCTGTATTTCTGCTATTACTGTTCCCTCAGCAGTTGGGTTTGATGAGGTGATTTCTTGGGGTGACTCATATTCCACCCTCTGTTAACCCCTGAGGCAGCTATGATCTGGGCAGTGATGAGCAGTTTTACAGCAAGTATTTCACATCTCATGCTTTTGTGCTCCAAATCTTCCCTTTGGAGATGGACGAGGCAGGTGCCTATTGACTCCTCCAGCAAAAGCACCCCCAACTGCTGCTGGGGACACTTCCAGCCCCTCCAAGGAGCACTACTGACCTCAGCCATAGATGACCAAGGAGGTCCCAGCTGGGAAGCCCTACACGCTCACGCTCTCAGCTCCATAACTACAGACTCAAGGAACAGATAATCAGATGCTGTGAGCTCATTCCCGCTAGCTCTGCTGACCAACGGCTTCTCTCCCTGCTTTACACACAGCAGACAAGGGCTTGTTCTATTTCCTTTGGCCCCAAGAGATAAAACCCTATATTTGTTACTGTGTATTTAGTTTTCTGCGTTTCTTTCAGAATGATATAGTCCATCCCAGTGGAAACCTGAAGATGATGGGCCATCTCCTAACCCAGTTACATCAACTTATCCAGTGTCAAAACTTGGCTCAGTTTTGCAGAAACGGCTGGTCAGTGAGTCAGCTTCCCAGGAAATATTCAGGGTTGCTAATCCATAGGCGGATCCTACTCCGATGCGATACACGTATAGTGTTTTCCTTGGCTAGGAATAAAAGAGAACTGCTGCAGACACACTGTGCTTCAGCTGGATAAAATGTCTCGATTAACAGTTGCTGCTTTGTTTTGTTTTCAGAAATAAGAGGAAATAACAATAGCCTCCAAATCTCTCTCTTGTTCACAGCCGAGCCTGGCCTGTGTAATTAAAGGTAATTGTTAGCTTCTTAATAGCTTGGCATTTTCTGCTGTACCTTCTAGAGAAGA
Organism: Jacana jacana; assembly: GCA_013400555.1. Lineage (NCBI taxonomy): Eukaryota > Metazoa > Chordata > Aves > Charadriiformes > Jacanidae > Jacana > Jacana jacana. Next base: position 104,462 of record VZTM01001395.1, read on the forward strand.
GAAAAATCCAGACTGAAGAACCATTGAATGGTGAATGTTCCTTCAGCAATCTCAGTAGGCATTTTCCTCCTGTATTTAAGCCAAAACGGTAAGTAATGTAGGCAGGAAGCATAGAGAGCAATTGCTTACTGGTGACCAAAGGTAAGAAAGGTCAAACGTTTATTTCCTCTGCTGCTCCTATGCGTGCAGTGCCCAGAATCTTTTAATTATATTTCATGGTACTCTGAACTTGTACAAGGACATAAAATATATTTATAGCTCACTTCAACTCTTGGTAATGAAACAGCCATCCTACGCAGGACCTCTGCTAATCAACTGAAGACTTTCTGTGCGTTAACTTTAAAAATGCAAAAAAAAAAAAGCACTTGTTCGCTCTCCCACAGAAATGCTTATCACTGCTTAAAGGCAACAACAAAGAAAAGCTATTATTATTTTTTTTGTTTGGTTGGTAACAGTTGGAGCCTGTATCAGTTCACCTGTGATGCCTGAAGTACAAAAATACAATTTCACTGGCAATGCACATTTATTATAACTGTTATTATAGCGCTGAAAGCTCTCAACCACACTGTGCCACACACCAAAGAAACATGTAATAAAAAGATCACCCCTCTCTAAAGCTTTTCCCCTCTAAACATGTCATTTTCTCTCTTTTAGACAACAAGAAAAAAGGGGTAATCAGATAAAGAGGTCTTTAAAGATTTCACTTAACTAATCATACTTGATGCAAATTTCTGATGAGCAGAATAAAAAGCTGCCAGGCTACTTTGCCCCTGCGATTATACTCCTCACAGCAAACCTACCTCACACATTCTTGAACGCTGGGGGTCTGCTTTAAGATGAATTTTGGGGAAGGAGACCAACAAACACATTAACTGTTTCTAAGGCTGAAATTAAGGGGAGAGGGGGTCAGTGCTTTACCATGGCACCAACCAGCTGCCTTCGATTTTCTTTCTCCCCAAGAAGCTGTGGAACACTGGAATGGCTGGTGACAGTGGGCAGGGACACTAGCTGGCCCCTGCTTGGGGCTGTGGCTCCCAGGCCAGCTGCACACATCTGGGCACCCTGCAAAGCAGAAAGGGTGGCAACCAAAGCACTGGGCTCCCAAACTGCCAATTTGATGCTACAAACCAGAATCTCTGGGGTGAAAGTGGGGTCTTACAGTCAATATGGTCAAGTCTCGCCTTATAATTGCGCAGCCAAACATCCCCATACTCGGGGAAAGGGAAACCACTGGTGCTGAAACCTTAATTCAGCTCCCCGATGCGTGTGCATTATGATACAATCTTTAATTAGCCTACGAGGAAATTAATAATTATGTACCGAGTGCGGGATTTGGCTGCCGTACAGTAAATAATGCCCCACGCCACGCAACGAATGGTGATGATTCAGCAGGCACCATCTATCATACGCTCTGCAAGAGGCCTGAAAGAAAAAAACATACTAGTCTAGGAACACATCATTAGAGAGAGAATGCAAATAGTATATTTGTGCCAGAGAGGGAGGCCCAAATTAAAACGGCACGAGAAATCTCAGCTCTAGTCTTCTGCCTTCTTGTTTTCTTGTGATGGACTATAGGAGAGATGGGGAGGGACTCTTTATCAGTAAGAGGAGTGATAGGACAAGGACTAATGGTTTTAAACTGAAAGAGAGGAGATTTAGCTTAGATATTAGGAAGAAACTCTTTACTGCAAGGGTGGTGAGACACTGGCACAGGTTGCCCAGAGAAGCTGTGGCTGCCCCATCCCCAGAGGTGTTCAAGGCCAGGCTGGATGGGGCTTTGAGAAACCTGGTCTGGTGGGAGGTGTCCCTACCCATGGCAGCGGGGTTGGAACTCAATTAATGTCCCTTCCAACTCAAACCATTCTATGATTCTATGACTATGCAAACATGAAGATACTCAGTGTTTCTTATCTGTTCCATATAGTGAACACAGTGAAACAGAAGCTGAACTGTGTAGCAGTTCAGGGACCTGACGGTGAAAGGTTGGGCCCCACCAGGTTGACAAACGCATTGCCAGGCTGGGCTTTACGGTGACCCACAGGGAGCCTGACACAGCGAGGGGACAAGAAGAAAGCTCACCCAGCTCAGCTCAACCATGGCTGACTAAAAACTGCTGTGACAGACCCCAAAAGCAGAGGATGCCAAATCCTGCACAATTCTGTTCCTTTCACAGTACTCCTCAAGCCGGACATAGCTCAGGTTTGAAGCAGCCGTGATTTCTCTGAGCTGCAGAAACTTCATACCCGACATTTAAAAGACTGGCTGGTTTTGGGGTGGGCACAGCCAACTGTGCAGCCTTCCTCTGCCCTCAGAAACGTGAAGAAGGGGCATTGGTCGGTGCCGTGGTGCTCTTGATGCCAGCCAAAGCAGTGAGCGCTGGATGACGAGGAATGCTACCTTCTCTACCCCTATTCATTGGGAGCCAAATTTGGAGAGCAAAGACACAGAGAAGCCCTTGACTTCCACTGAAACCAAGACAAACAGGATGCTCTACTTCTGCCCTCATATGTCACAAATAAAGCACAAAGCAAACAAATTATGGCTATATGTTATTTCTCGGGTATTTCCATCTAAGCCTTTGCTTCCCCCAGGGCCAGGAGGGCAGGAGCAGAGCCGCAGGCACAGGACGGGCGCACCAGAACAGAGCCGAAAGAGTAAAGTAAATTCCAGCCATTTCCCCCACTGACAAGTTTACTACATGCTGCCACGCAATACTTTTATTGGCATTCATTAGTCCTTGAGGACCAATTTATTCATTTTTAGCAGCATTAAAACTGAGGTTGCATTTTAGAAGCGAGTCGCTATACTGCTGGGGCTGCGGGAAGCCGCTCAATTATCTCCAGCGCGTTAAACGCTGAACCCAGCCTTGATTAACTGACAGTCTGATCCCCAGCTCGCAGCCGGCTCGGGCTTTTGGGGAGGGAGATTGGGGACGTTGGGTTTGCTTATGGATTTTTATCATTGCCTTGCAGCTTGGGAAACCACAGAGCAGAGACGGTTACCACCGGGGTGCTGGGCAGCAAAGCACGACTGGAAAGGAAAACCAAAAGATCGAAGCCCCCCCCCCAGTATTCACAGTGAAGCTGTTCCTCTTTTTGACCAGCTGGAGACCACAATTTGGCATTCACATTTAACTAGATATTTGTGGCACTCCCAAGTCAAATTAACAAGCTTGTTACCTCTTGACGTGTAAACATACTGTAATATTCATCCTCAGTGACACCTACAAAGAATATAGCAACTCCTGAAATTGGGGCTTGCCCCATCTCAACAGAAATATACACACACCTGTCTACACATGTATATACACATATATATTTTTCTATTGATTTGACCCTCTCCCCTAATCAACACCTCTTCGCCCCTGAGTTTCACTGAACTGCTTTGAAAAAAAATCACAGCCCTCATTCTTTTCGTAAGAATGAAAATCCAAGCAGTTTTCATGGCTCTCATTATGATAATTTTTCCTATTTTGTTTAATTTTGTTTCCGACCACCATTTGGCAGCTCTCACAGCTCAAGCCAGGGAAAGAGATTAGGGTCGTCGTTTTAAGCAGCAGGTGTAGCGGTCAACGTGGAAATGCTTGTCTCCCTCTTGGAGAGATAGCTATGACCAGCAGAAGTAGGGAGGTGATTGTCCCCCTGTACTCAGCACCGGTGAGGTCACACCTTGAGTATTGTGTCCAGTTCTGGGCACCTCAACACAAGAGAGATATCGAGGTGCTGGAGCGAGTGCAGAGGAGGGCAACGAAGCTGGTGAGAGGCCTGGAGAATAAGGCTTATGAGGATCGATTGAGGGAGTTGGGATTGTTTAGTTTGAGGAAGAGGAGGCTGAGGGGAGACCTCATCACTCTACAACTGCTTGAAAGGGCATTGTAGGGAGGTTGGTGCTGGTCTCTTCTCATGGGCAATGAGCGACAGGACAAGAGGGAATGGCTGCAAGCTGCAGCAGGGTAGGGTTAGGCTGGACATGAGGAAAAAGTTTTTCCCAGAGAGAGTGGTCAGTCACTGGAATGGGCTGCCCAGGGAGGGGGTGGAGTCCCCATCCCTGACTGTGTTTCAGAGTAGATTAGATGTGGTGTTGAGGGATCTGGTGTAGGGGAGAACTTGTAGAGTAGGGCTGATGGTTGGACTTGATGATCCCAAGGGTCTCTTCCAACCTAAATGATTCTATGATTCTATGACAAATGGAGGCAACAGTTCCAGCATTACATGCAGAAATAAAGCTAGGTAACCGATAAAAGGGTGTTTCAGGAGGAAAAACTGAATCCTTGTTTCTGTTCTTTCCTAATGAACGCAGTCTCATTGGGTTCCTGTCTGGGCTACTGTCACGCTGGCCTTTGGGTGAAGGGTGTGCTGAAGGTACCCCCTTGGTCAGCAGGAATCATCACTGAGCAACGTGGAGCAACTTTCTGCAAAGGACTGATCCTGCTGGGACAGCAGTGGATTAAGAGGAAGATTTCTAAAGACAAATCCTTACAGACCCCCGAGAAAACTACCATTTTTACATGTCCTCTCCAAAAGAAGACAATCCAGCTGCAGCAAAACGTGTAGAGTATCCCTACCCCCGGCTCCATCGACTCTAAGCACCTGATGCTGGACTCACATTTTGCAGAATCAGGTCCTGTGAAAGCTGGGTTTTCCAATTTCTATTTCTCTTCACAGTAAAATAAAAATAATCCAGCTGCTTGGTGTCTTGGCCAAATCTACAGCTTTAACAAGAATGACTTAACGGTACTCGGTTTCTTCAGAAGTGGCTATGAACTGCTGGGTAAAATGAGGGTTTTCTTTCCCTCTAACCTGGCCAATTTCAGAAAACATGAGAAATAGAATGAAAATACCCTGACACAGCCTGGGAGGGAAGTGAGGTACTGGAAAAAGCTCTGCACATATTACAGCCTGTAAACTGTGCTTTTAAATTAGAGAAGCTGTGTTGGTCTGAAAGGAGGAAACTAAATGAGAATGAAGAAGGGGAGGGGAGAAGTAAAGCATCCTTAAGCAGCCATGGCAAATACAAAGGTGAAATGTTTGTCAGTGAAGGCTTCAGCCTCTTCCCACTCCAAGGAGGGATTATCTTTGTCCCTCCCTGTAGACAGATCAATTCTCAGCCTAGTTTTCCTAGCCACAGAGCACTTTTGGGCTCGCATTGGTACCACTGGTACTCATGCTGCTCTCTAAAGATCAGCCCAACTCCCCGACCCACAGAGGTTACCAAAACCTCTGTTATATCGTAGTCCTCATTTATACAAGTTGTTTGTGGACCTCCCTCATGGTTTAGATCATTACTTTTTACACACTTTTACACAAAACCCGCTGGTACCAATGACCCAAGGAGCATTCAGAGCCAGTGCCTACTCCCTCTTAGGTGGGGAGCACTGAGAACTAATGATTCAAAAAGTCTTGGTTGATAAACACCTGCAAGACATGGGATGACATGATGTATTTTGTTCTCCTACCAGAAGATGGGGACATGGTTTAGCGATGCCTTTTTGGCAGAATTAGGTTGATGGTTGGACTAGATGACCTTAAAGGCCCCTTCCAACCTAGACGATTCCATCAATCTAAGATGACTGCATTTTATGACTACTGGGACTTCTGATACTCCCATACCTTAATCAAAGCCAAGGGATTTGGGCTCTGTTCCCACCTCTAACAACAACCTACTGGATGACCTTCCACTCATCTCCTCCCTCCACGCTCCACTCACCCAAACCCAGGGTTTCCAGTGTTTGGGGTTTTTTTTAAATGAAGTCCTTGGACCACAGGTTGAGTCTCAGACAGGCAGGATGCCCTGCAGTGCATTGCAGTAACAAGAAGCTTCTTGGCTCTATGGGTGTGCTACTTCAATGCCAATAGCTAATAAACAACAGTTTGCTGCGAGCATTTCTGGTGAGAGAGAACAAAGCACAACAAAGTACTTCTCTATCATCTCAAATGAGAACAGACATCTTGAAGTACCCAAGGTAATGCAACCTCCTGTGTCAGGACATGCCACATATTTCAGCAGCGTGGTTTCAAGCTTATTGTGTATCATCTGTATTCAGGGACAGCACCTTAGAATCATAGAATCATAGAATCATTTAGGTTGGAAGAGACCCCTGGGATCATCAAGTCCAACCATCAGCCCTACTCTACCTTGCCTCTGGAGTCCTTGGTGCTCCCAAATTACCACACTGCCTGGCCAGGAAGAGGGGTGTGATTCTTGGCAAATGCCAAGCTTGGGGGGGAAATCACCAACTGAAGAGCTGATTCAGAGCACTTTCATTTCTTTGCAGTAAGAAAAGAAAATCCCAGTATTTCCCTCTTGTGAGAAACACTGAGCACCAGAGTGGAAACTGCTTTGTTTGGAAACCAGTAAGCTCCCTGGAAGACGGCTGAGTGTAAACTGGTTGGAGATGCAGGCCCTGCAAGAGAGCCATGCAGAAAAACCTTGGCTGTGGTCTCCCATTGCATGCTCTGACCTCCATCGGGTGTAATTCTTCTGCAGTCACTGAAGGCCACGTCCAGCGCTTGTCATAAAAGCTCGGTTACTTAACTCTGTGAAACCAGAGGTTTTCAAAGAGATTTGTGTGTTGATTCCTGGACGTTAAAATAAACTCTGCCGACACTTTCTTCTGAAAGGGCTATCTGGACATCACTAATTTCTTGCAAAATAAGTCTGTGTCATCCAGTATCTCAGAAGAGCAGGTGCTTTCTTTCATGTCCCCAAGCAGTTGCGCATTTCACTGTTCCCTGAGCACTCACAGGCAGCTCTTCTTGAGCGTGTGACAAAATGTGGTGACAGCTGCTGAAACCGAGATGCCTGATCTACCTTTTCCACCTAATCTGACTTCTGCAGGGATGAAGATTCCATCTCTTTGGACTCCCATCTCTTTGGGGTGTGCAAGCCCAAGCAGAAGGCACCCCAGTGCAGCACTCTCATCCCAGCAACCGCCACTGCCTCCTTTTATTCCCTTTTTGTTCTCTAAAAGAGTATATCGTGCCTGTGCCATCTGTTAAGCGAAGTGCTGCACGTACACTGCAACATACCCTGCAGCACACGGCGCAGCCTTGCAGATTAAACGTGAAGAGAAGTGGCTGTGAGGGGAGAGAAAACTCCAGGTGCTGGAGCTGTTACAGGTGAGCCTAAGCATTGGCTTCCCCGAGGCAGCTACCTGTCAGGATTCATCTCCCCGAGCCCAGGAATGCGCCTCAGCAGGCGCCGCACCCCATTCCAGGAAACCATAAATACCAAAGGGGGATGCTCAGCACCACACATGAAAGTCTCTTCTTCCCCAAAGCCCAGCCGGACTGTGGTTGTGGGGGAGTGACGGTGGGATTAGCATCAATCCTGCCTTCTGCTGGGCTTTTCTTAAGGTGGTTCCTTGGGGAAAGGGAGGAAGGAGGAGAGAATGCGTGCCTGCTGCCCTCCTCCTAAGGAGGCACCCAGGGAACCCCCTTATTTTGTTTCTTCATTCTGGATCTGCTGGGGGGACTCTTTTTTTTATTTATTTTCAGGTTAAAGGACTTCCTCCTCCTTCCCAAAACCAACCCAAATCAGAATAGTCTTTGAGAGCCTCTTTTACAAGTGTTTTTGCTAATGTGACACAGAGGGAAAGCTGGGGTTGTCTTCTGAATGCTGCTGCCCAAGTGCCATGTTTGGGGAAACAACCAAGGGTGCTTTGGGTAGTGCCATGTTGCCAAACAGGGTACCCCTGGCCTGTCAGAGACATATCCTGTGTGTGATGAACACTTATTTAGCAAATATGACTCCTGGGTTTCTTCTCCTCCTGTTTCCTTGTCATCTCATCAGGAAAAGTAATAATTTCCACAAAGATTGTTAATCTTCCTGCTTATCTCAAAGACCTTCCTCTCCTCGATTCCCCCCTCCTCAGCTTCCCTCACCCTACAAACTTTTTGCTGGAAGGCTGAAGTGTTTTCGGTCTGTTTAGGCTTTTCTGCTTGGAAAAGGTGCCTGTGCATGGGCACTGCCTGATGTTAGATGTTCAGTTACAGGACCAGCAGAAGACCAGTGCAAGACCGGCGTCTGGAAAGGCAAACACCAGGGGAGCCGTGAAAGCCATCTCCATGCCCCCAACCGTGTCCCTGGAGTGATGACTGAGCCCTCTGCCCCACGGTGTGCTTGGACCCGCTGCTACCTCCTGTGTGCCTGAGGATGCTTTGTAAAGCACAAACTGAGCCCACGTCCAAGGCCACCAACTGAGGCCACACACCACAATTTCAGGGGCAGAGCCCCGGCGTGGGGAGCTACCACAAAAAAGAGTGTCCACAGCTAATTAGGGGCTGCTGGATCAAAAGCAATGTATTTAAAGTATAAACTCAGAGGCTTGGCTCCAGGGAGCCACCAGTGCCGATGCCAGGGGTGGCAGGAGGCAGCCAGCTCACCCAGCACAGGCTGGGACTGCCAGAGGGACACTGCTGACTCCAAAAGTGCTCCCTTCCACAACCTTTGAAACAAAGGAATTCATTTCAACACACAACAGCATTTCCATGTGTTGAGGCTTAACCAGCCCCTGGAAATCTTCACTCTGGTTTCTACATAAACACGGTATCTTTTAGGCAGCCCCTCGCCAAACCCAAACCACGCAGTGTCTCCACAAACAGCCACAGCCGAGAGCGGTGGCAGCAGGACACTGTGATCCTGTTGGGGCAACGCATTTGGGGACACAGGCACCACAGTCCCTGCCCAGCCTTCGTCTTGTCTCAATCATTTTCTGCACAGAGTAGTCCCGCGTCTCTCAGAACCCATCTGCTGCTGCGTGGGGCACCAAATTTGGCCACCTTAAAATTGCAGACTGGCAGGGCTTGGTTCGTGCTATCATCAGCTGAGGAAAAACACTTGCAAAATTCAGATTCGAGTATGAATTTTGTAGTCCAGGGTAGGACAGGCTAGAGCTTTGCCTGCTGGGCTTACTTACAGTGTCCTGATCACGTAAATAAATGTATGTATATTCACTGCTCTCCCCAGACTGTCCTTTTAGGGGCTGAAGCCCTAAGAACTGTAGGTTAATAAGTCAGTTCCTCTGACAAAGACACATTTGGTTGAATTTTAAACAAGGCCTTTAGAAATCTCTAAAATTTTAACCATCGGCGTGCAACAGCTTCTAGGACATTCCCCAGCCTTGTAACATTTAAAACAATGATTCATCGTCCTAAGAAATATGTAACTGTCTAAAACTAACTCTTAAATAATGTTAATTATCGGCATGGTCTGTGTTTCAGCAGATGCGATTTCCAGCTCCCAGCATTGAACATTACGAAAGCTTTTACATGACATCAACTTTCCAGTGAGGAGCAACCTACAAAATACCAAATTTTTAATCTGCATTTGATTGCCACAGCTTAAAAATCCCAGAATTTATGAGAGCTACAAATAGCTTTCAGGCTGTGCAGTGCAGCGGGCAATAAAAGCTAAGATTTTTGGTTCGGCTAGTTGATATTTCCTGAAAACATGAAACAATTCTGAAAGGACAGATTTCCTGGCTCACAGCTAAAGGTCATCAGTCACACAGGGAGCGTTTGCTAAGTGCACCAAAACGGTTGGGAAGGAAAGGCTGGCACAACATTGCAGTATTATTAAAAAGTGATTTAAGTGGGGGAAAAGGGAGGAAAGAGAGAGACGGACAAGGATTAGCCTCTCAACAAGTGAGCTTTCATCAAGACTAGAAAACCAGCCTTGTTCCTTGCTGGTTGCAGCCTCTCACTGTCACTCCGAGCACCGCTGGCTCTCGCTCCCTCTTTTCTGCCCCTCTGCCAGCCAGAGAGCCCCATCCCCTGCTGCCATCCTAGGTTGTGCCAGCTCTGGACATAGCTGTTCCATCCAGGCATTGCAGGTCACTCCTCTAGTCCTTCCTGCGTGGTCCAGAGCTTTCTCCAGGCCCATCTCTGTAACAGATTCTGGAGGCACAGGTTTCAGCGGGAAAGACAGGAGTTCCAAAGTCACAGAATCATAGGATGGTTAGAGTTGGAAGGGACCTTCAAGATCATCAAGTTCCAACCCCCTGCCCTGGGCAGGGACACCTCCCACCAGACCATGTTACTAAAAGCCCCATCCAGCCTGGCTTTAAACACTTCCAGGGATGGGGCATCCACAGCTTCCCTGGAAAATCTGTGCCAGTGTCTCACCACCCTCACAGAAATAATTTCTTCCTAATATCTAAGCTAAATCTCCCTTCTTTCAATTTAAAACTGTTACCCCTTGTCCTTTCACACCCCCTTCTGACAAAGAGTCCCTCTCCAGCTCCCCTGTAGCCCCTTCAGATATTGGAAGGCTGCTACAAGGTCTCCCTGGAGCCTTCTCTTCTCCAGGCTGAACAACCCCAGCTCTCTCAGCCTGTCTTCATAGCAGAGGTGCTCCAGCCCTCTCATCATCTTGGTGGTCCTCCGCTGGACCACGATGAAGTCCCATGACTTTGTGCAACACTGATGCATAGTTGTGTGATATGTGAAAGAAAGAGCTCATTTTCCCAAGGAATTTTCCCCAAAGCTGCCCAGTGTTTAGAACTTGCTCTCAGCACAGTTCAAGAACCAAAGTACTTTATGGGCTAACTCCTCTTCTGCAGCCGGCAGAGGGGGCAACAGGCAGCGCTCATGGCTTTCCTGAGACCATCTGCTGGAACAAAGTTCCTTGTCCGAGTATTGCATTTTGTAATAACAGATACCGAAAATTTTCCATCCACTGAGATGATACCACTTTGAAAACAAGCACATTCTGCAATTAAAATCCCCAAGACACATATAAAGCTGGTACCATCTTTAAAACAGTATTTGGTAACAGTCTCAGCAGAGTCTGTCCAAGACTCCCTGTCTTGTTTTCACTTTTATTACTCATGTTTTTCTTTTGAAGCATAGGGTATGTACAATTTTCCAGCCAAATAATCTCTGACTAAAACCAACCCAGCAGCCTCCAGTAGGTGCTCCCCTCAGGGCTATCCACCCAGGTAACTACACCCTCCACACCCCAAGCCTGACCAAGAGCCCTGGGATATCAGAATTAACAGAGAATTTGTGACTATAATCCTGCTAATGAAATACTCTGACCTCAACGTCCTTCCTTACACTGACTTATCAAAAGCATATGCTCCCATCACTCATAGACTTTTTTTTTTCTCCTTTTTTCAAATTAAAACCAATTGGTTGTACAGCAAAATACCAGCTTTTCAGCTAAAAGGTTAACAGCAAGCCAACGACTACATGTAGCTTTAATCTGATGCCCCCAAATCTTGCTAGCTGCAGTAAAATAAAGCAAACCACCAAATGCCCCAGTAAGCAGCTAAGCAATACTGTGGGTTCTTAAACTTTAAATTTAGTCCTGGCAAATCCTGGAGGAAAGGCACCCCAGAAGATATGTGTCCTCTGCTATGCAGAGAGAGAACTCAAACCATAGGATCCCATTCCACATATATCACTTTTGACTATACAGCTATACCTATATCATATGTCATCTGTATTTCACACATGTATTTTCTCTAAAAATACTTTATATGAGATAGAGGACGCTCTGCTCTTGCTCACCCAAAAGCAGCCAAGCGAGATTGAAACAACAGATTTTAATTCCTTGCAATGGGACAAAGCCACAGCTCAGAACAGACAGAACAGAGGAGCTCTGACAATTTAGGGTTTTGCAGACCACAACCTGCAAGGGTGAATTTATTCTCCAAAGCAAAGTGTTGCACACTATCATGGAGAATATTTCTTCAGAGGCAGATTGCTGTAGCTTTGCTATTTTCTAGCTGGAGCTTCAGGGCAATTTACAAGCAGAGACTATTGCCATGATCAGTGGTGAGATTACGGAGGCAAGATTTGCTGTGATGAATCTAAAAATGACAGCTCCAGGCCTAAAATTCAACGTGCCACACCTGCTAGCAGAACAGATATGAATAATCTGATCCCCAGGCTGCAAATACTAGGAGAAAGGGTTGGACATCCTCATCCAGTAAAGCCTCCCCCACTAGGTCCTCCTACGGCCAAATGGAACCACCGATACAAAGACAAGCCTGTACATCGATACCTCTGCAGCCCCAAACCTGCTCTCTAAGCTGCTGCTGAGGAAACCCAACAAAACCAGGCATCCGGTGCCAGAAAGACGAGAACTCATCAATCTGACATGAAAAAATTCTGTTATTGAACAGCTCTAACCAGCACCACCTGTAAAACAACACGGTAACTGTAACATTAATAACATTAACTGGAAGACAGGGTGGTTTCTACAGCATTGTTTTGGGAGCAGAGGTGATGCCATTGCTCCATCACCAGAATTCCCTTCATTTTATATAGTCTATGCAGTAGGTAAAGATAAAATGGTAATATAGCTTAAAGTCATGCTTGAAACTTGGACACAATATGATGAATTTTTCCTTTAAATTATGTCCTGCATAAATTATAAATTTCCTATTGATTGCCAGGGTAGTTAAGCAAACTGAAAATGTATAATGGGAGCGGGAGACATCTTGGCCTTGTGGGCTCAAGTGAGGTTGTTCCCACTGCAAAACAGCAACGGTCTGTGCATTATGGTCTGTTAAAGTCATATTTGGCTTATTGAACACCTACTTTGTTTGATGCTTAAAAGAAACTTGGCTATGCACCACAGAAATAAAGCTCTATTTTTGTAAAATGCTGAGGAACAGAACAAAACAAAACAACAAGAGAATCCCTTACAGCTGTAATTGTCATCCCAACACAAGCATTCCCCTTTCATATGCTTGGTTTTGCTTACTATTATTCTTATTGCTATTATTCTTATTATTAATCCACCACAACGTAAGATTCCTAATAAACCCATTGTTCACTAGGCAATTTCCACTCATCAACATGATCCTGAAAGCCTCCATCAAACGTTGCACCCTCTTATGTGACAGATGCAGAGCTCTGTTCCTTCGAGAGTCCGTGGCAAAAGCAAAGAGCAGCTCTAGCAGCCACGGGCAGTGGAGGGAGAGGGTGCCAAGGCCGATGGATGCCCTGCATTAACCCCTGAGAGGGGCTGTGTTTCAGAGGTCAGAGGGTGCTCTCAGCAGCAGCTACATCAGGTCCCATTCAGACACCAGTCTGAGCAACCAGTGTTGTAAGAGTCTTTTGAAAATCCTGGTTATTGCTTTGTAAGGCAGGTGAAAATCAATTAATTTCGAGCTTTTAAAGGAACGCCTTTGCTCTGGTCAACCCTGGCCACACAGTTACAATGCACTTTTCAGAGATGCACTGCCTTTTCTTTCTGTTCAGTGTAAAAGCACTTAATCTTGGTTATTGGCTCCCTGAAGGTCAGGCTTATTTCTTTAGATCTATTATTTACTGCTTGAGACTTCCAGTTCCACCTTTCTGGCTATTATAGCTTCTTTCCCCAACTCCTATTCTTTTCACGATAACTCCATATGATGACTGTTGATAAAGTTAGGAGGACCATGATTCTAAATGTCTGACCTTCTTCAAAATCTGATAATGGATACAGTTTCTGAATCATAGGTCATCTCAATTTTGCCAATAAACCATTTATTTCCAGTGGCCTTCAGACCTTGAGGCTTACTGTGCATGGCAAAATGGATTCTTCAGGGAACAATAAAAGTTTGAGAGCCATCCTCAGCCTTTGCTTAGAGCATTAGGAGGGAGGCTGTACTTTGAGGAGTAGGTTTGCCCACAACATCTTACATGCCACAGTCCTTAAGACCTTCACAGTCTTAGCACTTAGCAAATATAACACTTGCCAATGTTTGTATAGAGCTGAAAGCTATAGTGGTCTAATGTGAACTACCTCCTTTCCATTGGCAACCTATATGGAGAGGACAAGAAAAATCCAGGCCTCCTTAAAGCCTCCCCCCACCTGCCGAGGGCTACCCAGTCGCCTTTACCATATTCTTCAACGTACAGCTCAAGGCAGCGTGCCAAGTTTTACATCACTACCTCAAAAGTTACACTGCTGCGGTGAGAGCTGATTACACCACGCTTGTAAAAGCTGTGTGGGTGCCAAGGTACACAGCTCTGTTGGTACAAGTGTCTGCTGGCCTCCTGCAATGGCTTTGCTGAAATGGACTTCTCAAAACGACTCGGTCTTGCAAAAACACCGCCAGAGGTACAATTCCTACTGAAAGTCAACATTTCAGACAGACTATTGAGCAAGATGCAGAGGAAGGCGAATGAAACACCTATTCCCGGCTCCAAGGGTGCTTGGGAAGTTAAGCAGTGACTGGACCCTGAGCTGGGGGGGAACTGGGCAGGTTTACTCACTGTCAAAGCTCCTGTGCTGCGCCGTGAGGGTTGTCTGCACAGAGCGACCAGCCTCTTTCATCATGGCTTCAAATTCGCTTCGGCTTTTGTTTGCGAAGTTCTCCTCCATCTCGCTGGTGCAGCAGGTATAGCCTTGAGGGCAGATGCGCAGGTGCTCCCCTAAAACGAGAGAAAATGTAGTTGAATGGCCAGGCCTGGAAAACAAAAGACTTCACCCCAGACAACCCGAGCACGAAGATATCCCAGCGCCCTAGTAACCTGGATCTGCATCAGGCTGTACCTGTTTACCCCCAAATTTGAGTTATCCTGCCTAAGTATAGTGGCTGGTGTGAATGCAGGTACAAATTTTCTCACTGGTGACTGTGAGGGAAGAGAAAGCGAAGGAGATAAAGTTCATACATGGAGCAAGGAGAAGGGAAATACAAGTGTCTCCCAATCAGTCTGCCCTAGAGTCCAGCTCTGCCTCAAGTCCCAGGAGACATGGAGATCTCCGATTAAGTGACATGTTAGTCATCCTCGCTAGACCTAACAGGTATTTTAGAACAACTGTTTGAAACTACTTTGTCAAGGAAAAAAACCCTAACTCAAGTGCACTCCCCAGCCAGCCTCCCTGAACCCCCAATCCTGAGAAGGCACTTCCATAGCCGGAGGGGTGGGATGAGCGAGAAGTTTTCAAAAGACAAGATACGTGCTGAATGCCAGTGGAATTTGGGTGCCCAATTCCCCTCCATCCATTGTGAAATCTGCCCCATCTATGATTTTTTCAATGGAAAATTTCTCTCCCAGGAAGAGACAAGACTACCCAAAAAAGGGCTGCTATGACAATCACTGACTGAATCCACCCTTTGCTATGGGGAAGGGCAGGAGAGGTTTGAGGACTCAGCAGCCAAAGTGAAAAACTCTTTCAAGCCTGGGAGCTCCTCCTGGCCTCTGCAGTCTCCTCACTGGGGAGAACTTGCTTAAGTTTTTATGAGTCCTTACAAACAAAGACACATTTACCTGCAAACACACCCTGTGTTCCTCCTTGCCCAGCAATAAGAATTCACTTGAATCAACTCAAACATCAGAGGTTTTTTTGTTTGGTAAAGACTAAAAACCAGCCTGTTCCAAGCACACACTAAGATAAACCCATTAAAATGAAGTTACTGCACTTCACATAACTTGATTGGGATTGCCAGTGATTTTGCTGGCAGTTTTACAGGACTGCTGTCTTAGCATCATGGCTGTGCTGAAACATATAGTTAAAATTGCTTTTAATCTTGTGTGTCTCAAAAGCTTCCAATTCTGTACCTGCACAGTCCTCCCAAGTTCCCCATTAAATTCCTTTCCTATTTCCAGTGTAGAGCCCTTGGCAAAGGGGTGCGTTTGCTAAAGGGTCTTTGAAACTGGGCACGTGTGCTACCCTTGTGAATGCTGTGTCATCAGTACCCTGATTAAGAGCAATTTTGACAGGCATGCTATGTAGTGGATGTATTTGAGGCAGAAGCCTAGATCAGGATGAGTTTGCCTTTTGCTGGCGCTGGGGTCCTTGCTCAGAGGTGGTTCTGGAGCAGCCTCTGCAGAGCAATGGGGTGAGCCTGCCCTTGGAAAACAGGTTATCATCTGCATTTGCACCGATGGAGCAGCCTTCCTGCCCGTGTGACAGGAACTGCTGGCTTGTACCAGCTTTTGTAGGAGAGTAACTCCCATCATGAGGATTGTGTCTTACTCCTGGTTGAGAGAAGCATCCTGGTCCCCCTGAGTTCCCAAGCACCACTGCGCCACGGCATCAAAGCAACAGGAACAGCAGCAACTTGCTTCAATAGAAAAACTAAGAGTCAAATACAGACATCGGGTGGCTCAATACTTGCCACACTTAAATACTTGCTTAAAAACCTTCTTCTTACGCAGCCTCTTCCGTGTGATTTCTGCTGCCACATGATTCCTGACAAGTTCTCAAGTTTCGTTGATAGCTGTTTGACTGCCATATGCATCCTCCCACGCTGCCATTGGTGCCCTCGGGACACCTGAGTTAGAGTGCCAGGCCTCTCCAAAAGGCCTACAAACAAGCAAATGGATCCTAAAGGATCTCAATGGTTCCCAAACACAGCTTTTACCACCAGCAGCTCAGTCGCTGGTAAGTTTTGCAGATGAGTCCTGCAAGCCTGTGCACTTGATAGTACCAAAAAGCACGAGCAGTCCCCCCACTTCTCCATCCACCGTCACCCACCAGGGCTGGCAGGTTCCACCTGGGCCACGAACAACCCTTTACAAATCACCTGTTTTGGTAAACCAAGATAAAGCAGTGGGAACTGACCTGCATAAGCTGTAGAACCCTAAGAAAAAGCTGAGGGACTGAAAGGCTTGAAGGACACGGGTCTTTTTAATCTGGAGAAGAGAAGACCAAGGGGGGATATGATCAATACTTATAATACTTATATGGTGGGTGTCAAGAGGATAGAGCCAGTCTTTTTTCAGTGGTGCCCAGTGGCAGGACAAGTAGAAATGTACAAAGTCCCATCTAAACATGAGGAGGAACTTCTTTACTTTGAGGGTGGCAGATCTCTGGAACAGGCTGCCCAGAGAGGTCGTGGAGTCTCAGTCTCTTGAGACACTCAAAACCCACCTGGACATGTTCCTGTAGACCTACTCTGGCCAGGGCTTGGACTAGATAGTCTCCAGAGGTCCCTTCCAACCACATGTCATTCTGTGAGTCTGTGAAAAGGAGAAACTGTGGAGATTGCCTCTGGAGAAGAACAGGGCCTGCCCCCAGGAGGAAGATGGAGGGGGAGGAAGAGCCCCGTGCTGCACCGGAGCTCCCTGACCAGTGGTGAGGGGCAGCAGAAGTGTGAGGCACGCTAATTAAAACGTGACATGACCAGACACAAATGCAGCACGCTCCCACCCCAGGCACAGCAGAGAGTGCACTCCAGCAGGATGGCCTCAGTCCAATGCCTCCCTGTGCCAGCAGAGCTCCAAACAGCCTCTGGCCAGCGGGCATCATGGAACGAGGAGGGAAAGAGACAGGGAGGAAAAAAAAATAAGAGAGCTAGAATTGCTTAGTTTTAAACAACTTTGCAAATAGAATATGGAATTTTTTTTTTTACTGCTAGAACTCAAGCAGTTTCAATCCCGTTTCGAAGCAACATTTATCTCTGCTGTCTGGAGGCATGGGTATGGTGCTCAGCACCACAGCACTGTCTCAGCGGGGAGCACAGTCCTTAGCATTTGTCTCTGTAATTCAAACTCGGTGCACACAAACAGTCTTACAGCACTATGAAAATGCTCTGCTTTCCTTGGTTTTTAACCTACCCCATCCTGGAAACCTTCACTATTACTACTTTAACCATTATTTTTTTTTTATTAACTCTAAAATAAATGCACTTTAGGCTGTATTTTTGCCCTCCTGGCATTTCAAAGTTCATTTGTTTGTTGACTTGCTGCTAACATTGCTGAAGCTGCACGATAAGCATCTCCGGGTTCACCTGGCAGAAGATTATCTGCAAATAGCTACAGAGAGAGAGAGGGGTGTTTGATGCAAAGTAAAGCTGCAAAAGGCAGTGTGGGTTCTCCTCTCCGCTGCTCGGCAGAGGCACCTCCCCATCCACACAACCTGACACGCTGTTCGATCGCTTGCTCCAGCCCCTGGTTCCTGCAAAGCTCTCCCAAGCGAGCACGGAGGAACCCAACCTGGCATCAAGCAAAGGGATGCTTCAAATCTCCCTGAAGGTAACAGATATGCTCCCAGGGACTCAGGCCAACCCTGGAGTCATGCTCAAGGAGAATTACGCTGCCCCATATGAGTCTGAAACTGAAACCCAGATGTTTTTGTCCCCAGCTTTTGTCTTGCAACCCCCATAGCAGAACACCAAGGTGGCTCATTTCATACCAGCTCTGCGCTGCCCAAAGCACTCTAGATTTTAAGACACATTTGTAAGTAAGAGAAGATGCATTTGGGATGCTCGGCTTCCCTTCAGAAAACTATCAGCTTTGCCCAAGCCTTCGGCAGCCAAAACACGTGGTTCAATCTGGGTATCCCTGGGAGTGCCGGCTCTCCTGCAAAGGCTGCCAAATTTGGGGTGGGCTGGAACCCACTAACTTCACGGTCTCTTGGAAATGGGAGGCAGGGCAGAGCATGCATGAAAACAGCATCGAACAAATATCTCATTTATGATTAACTGCCCTGAAGTGGAAAGGAATAGGCGGGAGGCTGATGACAAGAAAATATCACGCTGCCTGGCTACGGGCTTGGATCGTCCTTCAAATACCCTCTCAGCTGGCTGGGTTAGCAGATCATTTTGGCTATCAAATTCATTACTGCCTTTGAGAGCACTGAATATTAAATCACTTGACCACTTTTCCCTCGGGGAGGAAGCCCGGCTGCTTTGCAGCACAGTCCCCGCAGAGGAAACAGCCCTGCCTGTAAGCCACCACTGACACGAGCTGAGACAGGGCTCAGCTCCCTGCTTCTTCCCCTCTGAGTTCATGGCCTTGTTGCCCATGGCCCACGCAGGCTCCCCTCGGCCATGGGCTGTGCTGGGAGCTGCCATGGGCCACGGCCTCTGGTGTAACGCACTGGGGTGGGAGGACCTCTGCTCAGAGAGCTCACTCTCTCCGAGTTCAGAAAGATGTTTTATCTATTCACTGCTGCTGCGTTTCACCCCATAAACTCCCCAGCCACAAAAACAACAAGGAAGGGCAGGCCCAGACGTGTAAAATGCAATTCTGAGAGAAGAGCCCTCAGCTCCTTTAACCGTATAAATAGTGCTATTTCCAGCCCCCTCACCGGATGCTGGAGATTGAATTCATTACAGTATTTGCAGAAGGTCTGGGGTTATTTGGATGTGGCAGAGTATCTAAATGCAAATTATTACAAAATCTTTCCTCCCAGAGGTTAATTTATTTCAGGCTGAGATGAATCCATCAGGATTCTTCCCTTGTATTTGTAAACCTCCTCCCACTCACTCTCCAAACTGCTCCAAAACCTCGTCTCGTATCGCTGGACCAAAACCGACCCCCCCCTGCCACAGTCCAGCCTCTTGCGCTGTGACACCTACAGCCCAAACCTCCTCCTTGGGAGTTTCTGGGTGGACATATCTCAGGCAGTCAGGCTTGCTGAAGCCCCACACTGCTGAGCCCCCCCATGCCACGCTAGTCAGGGACACCAGGACGCAGCCCTCTGCTGGCACCACTGCGCATGAGAGCACCTGGCAGTGGACTTGCTCCCATCCTCTCCTACCGTCCCTGGTAGGCACTACCTGCTGTTTCCCACTCTCTCCTCACACCTAAATCCCATCCAGACTAAGGAGCATCACAGCCAGGTACATTTTTGAGAACAAAAGAGCCTAATTCAGACCACATCTTTTTATTCCCCTCCCCTCTTCTTTTTATTTAACCATGTCAAATTGTCTGAGGCTGATGCAAAATGAGCCCAGAGGTGGTACAGATATTAAAAATACATCTGGTAGTGCAGGTAGTGCAATGAAAGTAAATGCCCTTTTTTATGCCTCCCAGCTTTTCCTGCTTCAGGTGTTCCTGTCCCCACCTCTCTTGAAATACATATCTTTAAAGAGAACATGATTTGGCACATGCTGATAAGCAACTGACAGCGCAGCCTCTTGCTCTAGTATACCACGATGCTATCTCAAAACCCAGTCTTGTCACAGATAAATTGTAGAGGAAACAGGGCTAACCCAAAAAAAACATTTAGACAAGGAGACAGTCCTGGCTGACCCTCCCAGGATGAGTTCTTCCTGCCCTTTTCCTTCTACATGCACCAAGAAACATCAGCTGGGAAGCCACTTCCAAACACCTATGCCCCATACATAATACTTGTGTATGGTGTCCAGGGCTACAGCTGGTCTCTCACAGCAGATGCTAACCTCTACCTCAACCTGCCACCAGACTGCTCTATTAAAGAGAATGCAAATCAGGAATGTGCCCATATTGCCAAGGCAGGTGTTAGCCAAGTGCTGTGCAGCCTCGTCTCTTTGATTTGCAGTCAGCTGTCGGCAAAATACGCTATCTTCTATCTTCTGATTATGTATTAAGGATATCAGTTTGTTTGGCTTTGGTTTGCATATAGTGTCAGGGGAGTCACAGCAGGCCTGAATTCTAAGTATTGCCAGGCAAACCTGCAAACTTCAAGCAAAAGGCACTGAGCCACGCTCTTCCCTGGCATTAGCAATACCCCAGGATGAGGATGTGTGGAAGGGGCAGGGGCTGACCAAGAAATCAGGGACAGAAGGGACAGAATAGGGGTTAGTGGGCATAAAGAGGAGCTGTGCTCGTGTGGAGTGATGATTTCCCTGCCCTTTCATACTCAGGATGAGTGGAGGTCGCAGAGTGCAGCTGGGAGCCTGGCCCCGCTGTGGACTCTGTGGATGTCTGGGATGAGCCAGACTGGGACCTAACACAGCGAGTGGGGAGAGGAGAGCCTGAGAAAAGCTGTCTGCTTCCCCAGCACCCTGCAGGAACCCCTTGTGGACCTGAGCACCTGCTATGTAGCAAGAGCCAGGTTAACCTCAGCCAGCCCAAGGCCACTGCAGAGCAGTGTCACAGCATACTGCTGAGGACTGGTTGGACTCAATGATCCCAAGGGTCTCTTCCAACCAAAATGATTCTATGGCTGTGAGGAAGAGGCAGGTGCCACTTCACCTGCTTCATCCATGCCGGCCTCCTCATGCACATCACTGCTGCCTCCCAGCCCCGGTAAGGAGAGAGGGATTTGGCTCCAGAACAGCCAGCTTCTGTTTCTCTTTGCTGCTGCTGAGGGAGTAGCTGGGTGTCTCGAGGGACTGAAAACAAGGGCATGAAGTCTTTTCAAGCTGCACGCCACAGGTCTGAATTTGTCCCGTGTCAGCAGCTTTTTATAAAGCCTCACTCTCTGGCAGCTGATCAAATACCTCGTGTGACGAGAGATGAACTAATGCTCCAGTTGCAGATAAAGAAAACAAGTGCCACGTTCCACGTCAGCAATAAAAACTTAAAAAACCTGGGAAAAAAGATCTAGAGAATATGTTTATGCTGTTAAAGCAACGCACGCATTTAAGATGAGACAACAACTAAACATTAAAAGCTTGTTCCCACAGCTCATCGTTCAGACCAGGATTATACCAACACAAGTGAAAAGCCAAGACCAGATAATGCATCAGATCTGCTCTTTCCACTCCTTACCTTTTTATTCTTACCAGGACTTAGTGAACTATCAAAACACTGTTAACCAAATAAGACAACTTAACCTGGCTCCTGCATGGAGTTGGCTCCCCACCAGGTTATCACCGCTCTGTGAACTGCTTTCCTGTGGAACTCCCATGCAGTGCAGAGATACAGGTAGGTATTCCTGAAAAACGGAGCAGAAAACCAGGGATGGGCAGGAGGGATTGCCCTGTTTCCTACTGACACGACCCAAGCCTGGCTCCCAGGGAGCTGGGCACGCTGGAAGGGAATTTCCTCTCTATTTGCTGTTTGTGCATTGAAATTCTTCAGGCTCTGAGGCTGTCAGCTCAGTGTCACAGGCTGGAAGTGTGGTATCAATTTGTTTAGTCCTAGACCCTGATGTCAGAGGAGTTTATAAGGCAGGCAAACATGGGCAAAAAAAAAAAAAGTTAATTAACAGAAGAAAAAGAGCCACCTCCATGTCCTGGAAAAATATTAAGTACAGGGTAGATAAGACTGCCTTCAGAAATGGCAGCTTGAAAATCCCAATGTCATCTGTGTATGTTACAGTGGCAAACTGCCCAAAGGAAGGGAACAGAGAAAATGTCACAAATGCTGACAAGAGACTTTGATTCTTACTGAGAACTGCATGAAAGCACTTCACCCACGCGTTGCTCCTTTGGGTTTGGAGAGTGTCTTTCTGAACAAACCCACTGCTCCAGAACACCCCTTTCCCATCACTCTGCTCCCCAGTTCCTCACCCTGGACCTGGATGTGCCCTTAGCTGTGAGGGCCTGGCTCTCCCACCGACTCTGAGCTATCCACATACAGCAGGAATAAGCACAGGGTGCAATGATCCAAGCCTGTGTTTAAGGGCAAAGTAGGAAACACTTTATAATTTGCAGTAGAAAATATCTTTTTCAGCAGTTTGAGAGAGGAATGAGGGCCAAATCCACACATACCACAAGCAATGAAGAACCTCCTATCTAGCAGAACTGACTGAATACACCAAAACTCAATGCTCCCCAGATCCTCTTCAGGGCACTGGAGCCACCGTTGGGGAGATTCTGAGCAGGTCTCTGCTCCAGAAAAGGAGATGATCCATTTTGAAAGGCTTCCAGGGGGAGCCAGGACACAGTCTACAATTAGCACTCTGCAAATAAATCAATCCTGAAAGAAGCCTTCAGTTCAGACGAGATCAGTTGCAAGGATTGTGGAGAAAGGCACAGGGAGTTCACTGTTACGCTCTCTCTGAAAAACTGAAAACACTTAAAAAGAATCGTAGACAAGGGAAGAATTATCTTGTCTCTTCGTATAACACTTGTGGGGACGTATTGAAGTTGTGTGTTGTAATTCATCACTATCAACCTCTTTCAGAGTTGTCCTGAGCACATCAGCTTCTCACCAGATGTTTTGGCTTTTTGTTTTATTTTTTTTTCTCCTTCTTGGAACAAAGAGCCTTTTTATCCTCGGTTTGCTGCTATCTAAAATAAGATTAAACTGGAAACCTATCACTCTTATCAGATGCACCTTCATTGGAAGCTTCATAACAACATAAATGTTATTGCACAAGAGGCAAAGCAATTCATTAAGCACAACCTTTTTTCAATTTCTTCACAGAAAAATATCTACTGGAGAAATTGTCAGCTTGTTCCCAGAAGGGTCGGGCTGGAAAAGGAATCTCAATAGTAAACCGAGTATTAAAGACACAGTTTCCAAGAAGAGCTTTAAGAGGCGATGGCTTTCGGTTTCCATTAAAAAAAAAACCCAACTAAAAATCCCACTTTGGGGCAATTCATATAAACATGACAGGAACATGAAGAAGGGTTAGGTCACAAGAAAAAGGCTCCTCCAGCCCCGCTGTTGAAGCCTTGCAAATGAAATGGTGATACTGCACTTTGGGTTATTTTGGATCAAGAGACTAACAAGCTGCAGGGAGGCTGTAAGACTGTTGCTTGAGAATGGACAGTGCTCCTGGACAGCCTCAATCATCTCATTGCAAAGAACAAGCCTGGATTCACCTCTCATGGAGAAAGTGATGTTTAGAGAACATTTCCTGCTAACCCCAGCAAAGCAGCTCAAGCAGTAGATACTGGTGTGAAGACGATGAAAGTCATCCTGGGTTTCAGACACGTGCTCAACACTGGGCTCCTGGAAGGCACCTCCCTATTTCTTACCCCTCTACCACCCTACAGCATGATGCTGTGATGAGCAGGACGTGCCACAGCAGAGGAGTTGGTTGGGCGTGATGCGCAAGTGGTCTGCCATGGCTGTCCACCTTCATGAATCACACTCCTGGCTGCTGGCTCACCCAAGTGAGGACCTCACACTGCTTCCTCCTGCTGAGCAGAGCTAGAGACCCTGTTGGTAGCACCAGGGACTGCGGGGGCAGCTCACTCCCATCCTGAGGAGGACTGCATTTGTCCAAGGAGGATCTTGACTTCTTGCAAAAAAATGTCCCAGGGAAAAATTAAACAAACTAAAAACCCCCGAGCACTCTGTCTGCTGGTATGAATGAACATGACTTCTGAGTTTGCAAAAAGCTTGTCTTTAAATAGGTACTAAAGTTCTTGGATCTGAATCTGATTCTGAGAGTTGGCAAAAACAAAATGCCTATGCCTAAAAATTTAGGAAATTAGGTTTAATGACACTCATTAATCTTAAATTCCATAAATGTGCATACCGCTTTCAAAATTAAAAATAAAAAGATCCATGTAATGAATGGTCTGAACCCCACAAATTCAAGATCATCCTTTTTCAGATCTTAGTGAAAAGGCAAGAGCCTTCACCTATGCAGAGCTGTTGGTTTCTGCCATAAATTAGGAGTGTTTATACCTCCTATACAACTCTTTGCTGTATGTGTTGGCAGGGATGTGGGAAGGTGCAGGATTGGAAGGGCTTTTTCATTTTGAAACCTGAAGCTTTTGTCAGCCTCAGAAATGCTTGGTTCTTCTATAGCTTCTGCCTTGCTTTATTTGTCTCAAGTTTTGGCCGGCAGCACAAGTGTGGAACAACTGCGGAGCCCTTTCCTACAATTTGAGCCACCATGAAAGAAAACAGCAAATACAGGGTCATCTTGTGGGAACATGAAATTGCAGACTTCCAGTTCGACTAAGCTGGTGCAGCTGGTGTAGAACTTGGACAGACAAGTGCCAGCATCAAGGCTGGAGTCTGCAGAAACCTCTGGCCGCTGCATGCGAGAGATCTGCAGCAGAAGGAATTCAATATGCTGCCTTTCACCTCTGGCTGCAGCAGCACGTTGGTGAAACCTGTGCCATCCCTCTTCTTTGTCTGTCTCCATCTGGTCTTCCAAAAGCAGATTACAGAAAGCAGCCTGTAAACCCAAAGATGCAGTGGATATCCACAACCAGCTCCTCTTCCACCCTTACAATTCAGGCACACGAGGAGACGAGGGCACCGCTTTGGTCCTGCCACAACTGTTTCATGAAAAGATCTCAGTTTCCACAGAAGTCAAACCATCACCTCTCACCCCGCACAGAGGGGTGACCCGAGGGACCAGCTTTACACTGGAATGAACATTTAAAACTCCAACACCCTGTTAGATCTCAATGTGGCTCATCGTGCATACACCCAAAATTTTACCAGAGAAATTTATTTTAGGCAAATTCTGTTTGAAAACTTAAGGGAAGTGTAGCTGTTCTCCCCTGAGCGTCAGGAATGGATGACTAAGAAATGTTGCCAGTATCTGTCTTTCAGTGAGATTAGTGTTGGGTTTGTGTGGTATCCTATTTATAACTTTGACAAACAGCTCACCCAATCATTTCATACTTAATCATAGCTGTCTGCCTAGCTCCCTTCAGAGAAAAGCTTCTCAAAAAGTATGTGCCAACATAATACGAACAAAAGGAAGCAAACCACAGTCAAGAAAAGAAAACCCCTTACTCCCAAACCCAGTAACCAGCAAAAGCTCATGAGCCACACAGAAACCAGGTCTCGGTAGATCACAAGGCACAATTAGAGCATCATTATTCATGGGACTGCATAGCTATAGTTAGACAGAGTTTCCACTGTAAACCCCCTATTTTCATAGAGGTTTGCAGCTCAGCTGCAAGGAATTAGTCCACGATGAAATTTGGCAGGAGGAATTTTAGAGCAAGGATTCATTTTTTTTACACCATTTAAAGATTTTTTTCTTTCCCTGCTTTCAATTCCCCTCTTACTTCTGAGGCTGCAGCAGTACTCATAAAAGAAACAAAACACACTTCTGGTGCTCTTTGAAGTTTGGCTTCTGTTCATGTCTCTGTGTGAATAATGGGACCAAAAATATCAACTTAGAGGGGATTTTCAAATATAGAAGTCTTAAAAACTTCTAGTTGTGATTCCCACAACAATTACAACACAACTGTTCCTTGAACACATTTGTAAGTATTGCTAACTAGAGTGTTAATTGCTATGCAATTAAGGGGCCTTTACATTCATAGTAAACCCTGTGTATTCATCCTGCACTGACGACGGGTTTACATTTCATGGGGTAGAGCTGGTAGATTTCTTTACATCTTTCCTTGAAATAACATTTTCCAGGGATTATAAGAGATTACTTTCTGCTGGACTCGCCCCCAAACCCCACATTTGCCTGGCAGCTTCCTCCCCACATACCTGACTCTTCCATTAGGGCTCACATTCCAGCATGTACACAGGCACAGTTGGGACCACTGAAGAGGAAGGACGAGGAAGAGGAAGGGACAGGAGAAACACCTCTATAGGATATTTTATCCCAGACAATATTAAATGGAGCCTTTCACAACATTTTGAGCTACTCACAAGAAGCAGACTGCTGTTGGCATTCCTAAGAACATCAGAAGAATGCATTTGCTCTTTTCCCATGAGGTCTGGCTGAAGCATCCTGGAGATTCGGCGTCCCCAGATACGAATGAGATTTACTTTCACACATATGGACCACATGCCAGCAAGGTACAGTCACCTCTGGGCACTATGCCTGGCTGTCACTGCATGCCACAAGTGGCACACATCCCAAGGCAATGGCTTCATGGGCAGTCCCAGCTCAGAGTGCTTGTGCAGAGCAGCTAGCTGGCTTGAAAACAGCAGCGTAAAACTGTGAGCTTGAAGACTTGCAACCCTCTGGATCACTGAGGATGGTCTGAGTGTTTATACCACTATCTTGGGTGCACAGGCTCTTAAAGAACAGACAGGTTCATCCAGGCAATTTGATTTTCTAGAGAAACAGCTGTCACGGTGTAGCACCACCATGTTTCAAACCCTGTACTCCTGGACCTTGATGTTGGTATATGGGAAACTGGGCCACTGCTGAGCTTCTAACACCTTCCAATGTTCGTGCCTTCCTTGGGTGAGCTCCCCACCTCAGCACTAATAAGCTTCCCCTCAGACAGCCTGGCAGAGCTGACAAAGATGAGAGAACTTGCAAGGTACCACACAGCCTCAGCTGCCACCAAGCTCCCTGCCATCCCAACGCACTCTTCGGAGGACAAGAACAGCAATGCCATCTCTTCTGATCGAGAGGAAAGCGGATACCCCACCATCTTGACCTCTATGATTTGGGAAAAACCATAAAAGAAAAATGCTCCCTTTAGACTGAAAGTTTTTATCTCTACTACAAATTGTAGTAACCGCACTATTTATGTTGCAGCGAGGAGCTGAACTCCTGCCACATCTTATAAACAGTGCAAAGCAGAATTCCTAGATAAACCACTTGAATCTGCTTTTCAAGGTGGCAGTTAGAAATTAAGAGGCAAATGAACTCGGTAAGATTACTCATGTACCTTCAATCATTTACAGGAATGTTAGCAAGATCTTAGCTTTCAGAGGGCTGGATCACGCTTTCCCACTGCAACCATTATTAACCTGACATAACATGTTCGCTGAGTAAGAGATGATAACGATGCTCTAAGTGGTCTCCATAGAGTACGGTTCTGATTAGGGAATATCTTAGAGAAACTGTCGTTCATTAAGCACTCAGCTAATGCATAAAGATGGGTGAAGGAAAACCTTGTGCGATTTGGGGAATTTGTCATTTGGAAAAAGGTCCGTTCTCGACATTTTGGTTATTGGGTCTTTTTCACAAAGCAGCAGATTCAGTTTAAATGCAAACTGCACCATTTTTCTTCACCTCTGTTCCCCTGAAAGTAAGCGTTCAGTCTTCTGCAGTCACCTTAACAGACATCACGGGCCCATCAGTAAAAGATCATAGAATCATTCAGGTTGGAAGAGACCTTTGGGATCATCGAGTCCTACCATCTGCCCTACTCTACGAAGTTCTCCCCTACNATCTCTCTTGTGCTGAGGTGCCCAGAACTGGACACAATACTCAAGGTGTGGCCTCCCCACAGCTGAGTACAGGGGGACAATCACCTCCCTACTTCTGCTGGTCACACTATTTTTTTATGCAAGCCAGGATGCCATTGGCCTTCTTGGCCACCTGGGCACACTGCTGGCTCATGTTCAGCCGCCTGTTGACCAGCACCCCCAGGTCCTTTTCTGCCAGGCGCCAGATGCCCCTTTCAAAACTTGAATTTAGTTCTGATGCACATGTATCCAAGCAGGTATGTTATTCCCATCCGGGAAAATATGTAGTGCTTCAAAGTGCATCTCATGCATCAGGTCCCAGGTACTTAACGGCAGGATCCCAGTCCAAGTGACAAGCTCTCCTTTTGATCCCTCTGCTCCCTCAGCTCACTGAGACGTGGTGGCTCCCGAATCATCACCTCCTTTGTGCATCAGAACACAATAATACTGCTGATGAATTTTTCTTTCTTGTCTTAGCAAGAAAGGAGGGACCGTCCTCAGGATTAAGAAAGCAGTTTTAGCAAGTCTGCAAGTCAACTCCTCTTCCAGAGTCAGTTAAGCTGGTGAGAAACAGTCTCGACACCCGTGAAGACGTCACATACCACCTCCACACTTCCACCGGGCTGGCCGCTACTAGCCTATGTCATAAATGTAATTCAAAAACACTTTATCTTTTTGTAAGATCTTAGGAAACATTTAATACCAGTCTGACCAGTAAGCAAATAACACTACGACTACCACCAGGATCAATATATTTTTCAGCAACACCTTGAAGCATTCTTTCCCCTGGCCCTCCCCATCTCTTGGCTTGATTCTGAACTATTGACAAAAAATCAAGTATCCACAGAGAAGCAAAGGCTCCCAGAGCAGAAGACTGTGCTCTGCAGAGCAGATTGCTTGCCTGCCACCAGCTAACTACGTGGCCTTTACTGACCAATATGGTTGGAAACTGGAGAGGATACACTCGTCTGAGCACCCATGGAAGTAAACAATGCAGAGTTCTTGGTTTTGGTGTTTATAAGCACATCATGTTCCAGCCTTCAGGCTTCCCCAGAGTACTGCTGAGGGACTGCTCCTCTTCTACCATATGTGCTCACACAGCTTGAACGCCAGTCACGGCGAGCCTCAGCAAACCTGCACTGGAGAAAATCCACGTGGAAATCTCACGGGAACATGTCTTGTCACTAGGGATGCTTAGAAACAGGCTGGGCAAACAGCTCTAAATAGACTGTACTGAGCAACTCGTATCTGCTGTATTTGCTGAGACCACATGGTCTCAGAGGACTTTTTCATCCTCCATTTCCAAGATGTTATGACCCATCCATCTCCCTGGCTTGGCTGTCAGGCAGTCGTAGAGGTGGTAAGCGAGGTTCTTGCACCTCATCTGGGAAGCAGGACAACACATTCATCAGGATGTGAGAGTGACAGTGAAACCTACTTAGCCAGCATTAGAAATGAGAGGGTGCAACAAGATCTGCACCTTTAATTGCGTCCTCATTCCTTGTGACAGCTGAAAAACCTTTAATTAATACACTTCACACTCTGCCTATTTTTGATCCACTTCAAATTCCAACCATCAGCAGAGTACGTTCATCCCATTCCTGCTGAGGGCCCCCCTGAGATTTGTGATGTCCATCACTCAGCCTCGCTGGAGCAGGGAGACAGCAACAGATACCTCTCCCCCTTCCCTCCTTTCTGAGTAGGACTTGCTTCCTTAGCACTCCAGATGGCCCTGCCTCCCTCCCTTGCCACTTAAACCTTTAATAAACCCTGTCTTCCACCCATCCCTCAGTCCCCGTCTCTGAAATTTGACCACAAGACTTCTCTGTTACATTTAAAAAAAGTACATCGCTGGTCTCCTGTAATCAACAGTTCTGCACATCCTCACACACACCGAGCTCATCAGCTTCAGACCACACTGCATCACTGCAGGGAGGAGAAGAAGATCGTGTGGCTGACCAGCAGCTCGACTGTCATCTCTCTTGCTCCTTTCCAGGCTCTTCTACCCACACAGAAGAGCCTGGAATAACCTTCTGTCTGCTCAGCCCATCTTCTATCCCTTTCCCTCCACTCTGATCCCAGCATTAGTGCCCAGTAAGGAAGCAATGCTGGAGTGGCAGCGCAGCACCTACGCTCTGAACTCCACCGCTCCTGTGAGCCAAAACCTTTGGTTTCCTCCAAGTTCCCACCACCCTCACAGCACGTGGTGATCACCTGGCTTGCTGTGGACATGGGGGGAAATATCCCTGCTTCTATCCCAGAACAAACCTCTGCTGACAAGCGGCTCCTCCCTCACAGAGAGCTCTGCATCTGCCCTAATGAGACATTTATTAGGCTGCACAGATAACAAACCTTGCGCTGCGATCGACGGTTCCCTTTAAGCCAGCAGAGACACTGAACTACTGACTCCTGGGGCAGCCTCTGACCAGGGAAGCAAATGGGAACAGATCTCCTCGCAGAGGAGCTGCTGGTAGAAATTTGGCTCCGTTACAACATGATGCAAAGCATTTGTTATAACTTCATGTTGTTGCCCACCCGAGGCCCGAAGCTGCTCCCACAGAAGTCAGTGGTAAAACTCCCGCTGACTTCAAAGGCAGATGGACTGGGCCCCTAGTGCTTTCAGCTCTCATAACCTACTTGTGTGTTTAACAGTGGGTGAGCCAAACTGGGAAGAGCTTTCATATCCATCAACCCTTTTCTGAACAGCAGAGAGAGGTTTGTCCAAACACAGGCAAAGCTTTTTGCTCAAATGCGTTAATCACAACCACTATGCAGCCATTTGTTCTGATGTCAGGAGCCTGAACAAAGTGCCACTTTTCAGAAGTGAAGCACATTTCAAGTAAGATGATTTATAAGATGCTATGGGCCTGAACCAACAGTTCCTCCAAGGTGAACTTCATATACTCGGTGCCAAATGGTCAACTAGTTCCTAGCTATGACCCTTTAGATTCTGTAATGAAAGATACTGGCAAAGATGAGCTTCCTTCACAAGTCCTGGAAGCATTCTGATCTCGTGCTTTTGCCTGCCAGAAGACATGGACTCCCTAAATGGATTTTAGGGTTTGGTTTTTTTCCCGCAGCATGAAACATCACAGTTCAATAAAGGTACCCAAAGATCTGCTATGGTTTCAGGTGGGACAGAGTTAACTTTTTCATTAGCAGCTGATGGAGTGCTATGTTTTGGATTTGGGATGAGAAATACTTTTGACAGTGTACTGATGTTTTCGACTATTGCTACGCTCTCAAGGCCTTTCCTGCTTCTCACACCACCCCACCACCAAGCAAGCTGGGAGTACATAAGAAGTCAGGAGGAGACACAGCTGGGACAGCTACCCCCAACTGTCCAATGGCATATTCCATACCATACAACATCATACTCTGTACATTAACCTGGGGAAAGGAGGAAGAGGAGGAGGATGTTCAGAGTTATGGCATTCTTCTTCCCAAGTAACTGTTACGTGTGATGGAGCCCTACTTTCCTGGAGGTGGCCAAACACCTGCCTGCTGATGGGAGGCAGTGACTGAATTCCTTGTTTTGCTTCACTTCTGTGTGTGGCTTTTGCCTTACTTATTAATCTGTCTCGATCTCAACCCACAAGTTTTATTTTCCTCACGTATTTGTCCAAATCTCTCCCCCATCCAAACCAGGGACCGTGAGCGAGCAGCTGTGAGGTACTGGCTGCCGGCTGAGGTTAAACCATACCATGATCACCAGATGAAGATAGCGTATACTTCCTGAGGAAGTTCAAAGCTACCAAGATTTTGTATGAAAACAGAAATAATAAAACACAGTCTCAGGACAGGAAAATGATCTTGAAGCCGTACCTACTCTCTGAAATGGGCAATTTTCAATGTGTCCCTTCTTCATGTCATCTCCGCTAATTCCTAGCAAACTCCTCTTCCGCTGCTGATTTGTATTCCAAGAAGCCACATGGAGCAGCCCCCAGTGCAGCAGCAGGACTGTACATTTCAGGACTGCTGTAATTTTGGAACATCCTACTCCATCCCTCTTCCTCAGATGCCTTACCCTCCCTGAGATCTCCACCACCACTACTCCAATTCTGATGGATTGTGTTGTCTGTGGAAAACTCTACTATGTCCAGATGCTCATCTGACCAAATGGAGAGCAGGAAAGACATTTAGATAAGTTTTCTCTAAAACCCCAATGCATCAGCAAGTACCAGACCAGCACAGTGTGTAGAAAGACCAAGTCCAAAGAGTGCTTTGCCTATTCCATCTCTGTGACCCAGCACCGAACCCAGCCCCAGCTCCCCTCTCCATACACTTTCTTAGCTCTCTCAAAACGACTACTCTGTCTGCTTGTGGCACTGGGTCATGGCTCCATTTCCAGCAGGAATACTCTTCCTTCCCTTGAGGGCTGAGATTCGACACCAAAGGGGAGGCTTTGCCTTAAGAAGGAATTAATGCATATCCTTTTTTCACATCTCTTCCTCTGAGAAAAGGAAAGGGAGGTAGTTGAAGTTGCTGGTGATCCCTGGTCAAGCCTTCTTCTTCCATTCCAACTTCTTTGCCATCATTTGTCCTTTTCCCTTGTCTCATAGGTAAGAGGCTTGACCAGGGATCACCAGCAACTTCAACTACCTGAATGCAACTCTGAGGTCACTTGCTTAGTAGGAAAAAATAAACCCCAACCAGCCGCACTGCCATGAACTCATGGTCTCTGCAGGCAGAGTGGGCATCCCTGGGGGGTTTCTTTTTCAAAGAGAAGATACTTCTCCCAAGAAAGCTGAGTATCTCAGAAAAAGAAACGTTTAATGGAGCAGCCCTACCGAAAGGGCACGTTGCACTGAGGCTTACAAACAAGCGATTTATAGAAATAAATGGTGCTTATCTTCACAAAATCACCAATGCAAAGGCACTGTTTATCTCACTTTGAGCTGGAGACATCAGGCTCAGCAGCACTACTTACCCGCAGCCCCAGGCAGGCGTGGGGACAACCCCAAAGAGTACTGCTGCCTGCTAGCACCCGAAACACAGACCACCACAGAATCATAGAATTATCTATGTTGGAAAGGACCTTTAAGATCATCTAATCCAACCATCAACCAAACTCTGATAAAAAACACCACTACACAATATCACTCAGCACCACGTCAACCTGTCTTTTATATACCTCCAGGGATGGTGCCTCAACTGCTTCCCTGGGCAGCCCATTCCAAGGCTGAATAAGCCTTTCATTGTACAAATTGTTCCTAATATCCAATCTGAACCTTCCCTGGAGCAACTTGAGGCCATTTCCTCTTGTCCTGTCGCCTGTGACTTGGGAGAAGAGACCACCCCCACCCCCATTTCTACACCTCTACATCCTCCTTTCAGGGAGTTGTAGAGGGAGATAATGTCTCCCCTCAGCCTCCTTTTCTCCAGGGTGAACAACCTCATCTCCCTCAGCCTCTCCCCCTAAGACTTAATCTCCAGATCCCTCACCAGCTTCATTGCCCTTCTCTGGTCCTTCTCCAGCACCTCAATGCCTTTTTTTGTGGTAAGGTGCTCCAAACTGGTCACAGTACTCAAGGTGGGACCATCTTTCTCAGGTGAGATGAATTATGCTGGTAAAGGACTTTAGCAACTTGTCCATCTTGGACACGCACAACAAAACGGTTGGAAAAGACAGTGAAGGGTCAGGATTGGAAAAACCCACCATGTCCCCTGGAACAGCTCATTCATTGCAACCTACTGCTGCGTGGGGCTGGGTGTCAGCATGCCCACCCATCCACATGGCCACCCACACCCAAGGCACCGCTGCACCAGCATAGGCACATGGACACAGCCTGGACCACTACCTCCCATGCTTCCACCAGAGAAGTGGCTAGAGAACCCAGCAAAAGCAAGCCCAGCAATTTGCATGCAAATGTCAAACCTGTCAGTGAGGAGGGGGTGCAGGGAGTGGGGAGCAGGCCCGGTCCGCAGTGCTCCTGCTATAAGCAACAATTTGTTCCATAAGTAGAGTGAAAATACCACTTCCCTGAGAAATGTGGTATTAATTATGAGCCTACACAGTTCTAGCCATGGCTGCTACTATGCTTGTTTTGATCCTTGCTACCACACACCTAGGAGCCTCAATACCATCTTTCCTTGGAAGTATTCAACGTTACAAACCTCCCTTAAGAAAAGAGATTTTGCCTGCAGGCCACTAGAAAGATAAGAAATAACCTGACTACGCTCTAAGGCCATAATTGTTTCAGGATTTAGCCATCGAAAATACACCTTTTGTAGCCTGCTAGGGTTGGGAGATAGCATCTTCTTTAATCACCTTTGCTCAAGCCCTTCAGACGCTGCTTAACAGCTCTATTCAGACCTAGAAAGCCCAATTCGGGGCTGTCTGTCATTCCTGCCTACAATCACTATTTGTTTCCCCGCACAGAAGCAGGGCTGTATTTTTTCTTCATCCTAACTGATGAAAGTAAGATTGTGGGAGGCTCTCACAAGAGCTTATAACCCTTGGCTTTCCCAGCAGCACAGCCACTGTTTTGCTTTTGGTTCAGCTCCCAGACCACGCAGCCCTGTGCCAGTAAATTAAGCTGTATCTGATGTTTATATCTCCCAATGGTCACTAATATTTTTTCCCTTAGGGCCTGACTAACAACAAATGCAAGCCAAGCTCCAGAGCTCAACCTTTTGAGCTCATGTGCTTATCCCTCATGTTTTTCAGGCACTGCAAATTTCCCATAAATCATACAATGGTTTGGGTCGGAAAGGACCTTAAAGATCATCTAGTTCCAACCCCCCTGCCCTGGGCAGGGACACCTTCCACTAGACCAGGTTGCTCAGAGCCCCATCCAGCCTGGTCTTGAACACCTGCAGGGATGGGGCACCCACAGCTTCTCTGGGTAACCTGTTCCAGTGTCTCACCACCCTCAGAGTGGAACATTTCTTCCTGAGATCTGATCTAAATCTATTCTCTTCTGGTTTTAAGTCATTGTCCCTCATCCAATTACTACATGACCATGTAAAAAGTCCCATCCCATCTCTCCGGTAGTCCCCATTCAGATACTGGAAGGCTGCAATAAGGTCTCCCCAGAGTCTTCTCTTTTCCAGGCTGAACAACATCAACTCTCTCAGTCTGTCCTTGTGGGAGAGGAGCTGCAGCCTTCTGATTATCATTATGGCCATTTGCTGGGCCTGTTCCAACAGGTCCATATCCTCCTTTATATTGGGGTCTCCAGAGCTGCACGAAGTACTACAGGTAAAATTTGGTTCAGCATCAGCTCAAGTGGGCTCGACAGCCAAGAGCTGGACCCAGACAGACCTTTGCTTGCATTCACACACTGGGGCCAGGCCACCACAGAGCCCTGGGTGGTGAACATGCCTCAAGGAGACCTATCTTGTCCCCCCTCTGCTTTGTCCAAAGTTTCTTGCATCTCCTGTTGGGGGTTTGGGTGGGATGTGCCCCACACTGTGGAGCAGCAACTGCTGCCCCCTCCCTTCCAGAGCACCCTCAAGACTCTGAAGCTGGATCTGTCATTTGGATTCGGGACACTGGGCAGTTACTGCTACAAACCAGCAGCTGAACAGCCCTGAAACGTGGCAGTCCTCAAACACATGTCTCTGGAGATCAGGGTAGGTCCCTCACAAGGGAAATCCTTAGTCTGGATATCTTCCTGTCCACTCTGGCCATTGGTGTTGAGTCACAAGATAACCTGATTAATACATTCAAGAATTTTTTGTTACTTTGAGTGACTACAGGCATCTGAAAGAGGCAGAGTTTTCAAAAAGTGCTGAGATTTACTTTCCAAAAATTCAGAGCCTCCCTCATGGCAGCAAACAAACCAAGTTAAAGCAATGCAAGTAACCATGAAAATCTGGTAGTAAATGATGAAAAAAGAGAGCAGTCATCTTTCTGCGCCCTTTTTCCCATGCTTCCAATGTTACAAATCCAGCTGGGATTTCTTTTAAAATTCTTTCTGTTGAGAGTAATGAGGTACCCACAGTGGGGAAAAATGCTGAATATCTAAGTCACCCCGTCATCCTCACTCAGGGGTGTGGGCAGAAGGATGAGAGGCCACACACAACAAGATTGACACGCAGGGAGGTAATCCCTGGGGGCGAGGGATGCGGGAAGGCCATCATGGAGCTTCTGAGAGGTCTGCTTCCAGCGTGCTGGCCGGGCAACAGGAGGCAGAATGAGGGAACATAGCTGGTGCTGGGAGCTGCACACCTTCACCGTGCAGGCAGGTCACAGCTCCTGGGGTTAAGCAAGGGCTTTGGGTTTGTACTGATTCAGAATGGCAGATGTTGCACTGAGACAGGAGGGAAATCACCACACGAAGCCTTTTTGAAAACACCGGGGAGCTAAGTGGCATCTTTAAGGACAGCAGCAGGCTTACAAAGATGCTGCTGTGCCCAAATCACACGGCGATGAGCCGAGCAGCAATGGTTGCTCAGGGGGAGAGAACGCCGAGCTGCGGGATCAATGGAAGCCATCGCCCACCATGCAGAGCCAGATTCAGCCAGGGAAAGCACACTTCCCTCCCCTCCTGGCTCCCCAACCCACCCCGGGTGGATGCTGCAATGGCTTTTCTACACCATTTGGATGAGCCTGAAACTTTCCTCAGACAACTGGCACATCTCTGCAGTGTGTCTCCCTGTCCTCCTTATCTGCTCAGCTGCTGACAGCATGCGGGAGAGGAGCGAGCAACCAGTGCTGGGTGGGCAGCACGCCACCTCCCAGTAACAAGGCTGTGTTTGATCTTCCCCTGACAAGGAGTGGCTGACGCTCTTGTCTTTGTCTGCCATGCTGGGAAGAGAGGTAGGGGGGAAGGAAGGAAAGATATGGGTGGAGAGCAGCCTAGTCCCAGCCTGCTGCCCTCCTCCTCAGCCCTGGAGCCAGCCCCTGCCCAAGCAGCCAAGCCACAGAGCCACCTGCAAGTGTCCTCTGGCACAGACTTGGCAGCTGTTCCCCACAGCTGCATGGAAGAGAGAGCACTGTCCTATGTTGCTTTCATACACTGGCTCATCTCCAGCTAAGATTTTCCCTATTCCTTGGGGTAGGAAAACCCCTCAGCACTTTGGGCCTCTGGGTACCTCTGGGTATCAGGAAGAAATTTTCCATTCTGAGGGTGGAACAGGTTGCCCAGAGAATCTGTGGATGCCCCATCCCTGGGGGTGTTCAAGACCAGGCTGGATGGGGTTCTGAGCAACCTGCTCTGGTGGGAAGTGTCCCTGCCCATGGCAGAGGTGTTGGAACTTGATGGTCTTCAAGGTCCCTTCCAGCCTAAGCCATTTATGAGTTTGGGAAATCCCATACATACTGGTCTATGATTTTTCATAAGGTCTTAACTGCGTGAATGGCATAGGAGGGAAAGATGTGAAGGCTGGATATGGTGGGTATTAATTTTATGCTAATGTTTAGTATTTTAATATACAACAGACAAACACAAGCTCCAGTAGGTATTACTACATATTGCAGAGATAGTGCCCACGCAGTACTAGGGCTCCCAGCTAGAAAAGGCTTGGTTTAAGCAGTCACAAAACCAGTACTCTTGACATTACAGTTACAGCCTGCTTCCTGAGCACAGCTCATTTTTAAGATAACATCTACCATTAGCAGCAAAAGGTATGCAAGGTTCCTTCTATATTACCTCTTGAGAAAATGTGCAATAGGATGCAAAAGGGATAGTTTGCTATTTGCTGTTTAGGTTTATCTTGAGGAATAGCCCTGAGAGCGAGCTCTGAGAGACAAGGGTTCTTCTGTGTGCCATGCTGCATTTCCTATATTTTCATCAGTTCTTTATTTCAGCTTTATAAAAAGCAAGGAATTTACATGTAGAGAGAGCATTTGGGCCAATAACTGGACTTTTAATATACTTGCAGCTT
The DNA here is from genome assembly GCA_013400555.1 of Jacana jacana. Taxonomy (NCBI): domain Eukaryota; kingdom Metazoa; phylum Chordata; class Aves; order Charadriiformes; family Jacanidae; genus Jacana; species Jacana jacana. The sequence goes on from VZTM01001395.1 coordinate 141,928, forward strand.
CAACAATCCAAGAGTAAGAGTGAAAGAAAAAGTCCTGTCTAACCACCTCAAGCACTTCAGACTACAGTAATAGAACGTCGTTTCCCACCTCCCCTCAATTTGCAGAAACCACAGCACCCAAAATGCAGTCTTTTGACTCAATTTCTGTGGTCTAGTTCTCTCCCCAAGACTCCTTGGCATGTGCCAAGATTCCAACAATATCTGGAATTTCTTTTCCACCTCCCCTCCAAGCTCCGGACATGGCTAGAGCTGCTCTGCTTGCAAGATTAGACACAACCCTGTGCCTTCAGCCTGGGACAGACACTACAGATGAAACATCACTTGTTCCCAGAGACATTGCTGCCCACTCCATCCTCTTCCCAGTGCCTCTTTTCACTGGGTTAGTGACAAGATTAAACTCTGCTTAGAGGATCTGCCTGGTTGCCTGGTAGCTCCCTTCCAGCAGGACAGCCAGCCCTGCCTGAGAGTACCCACCAGGAACCGTCTCAAAACACCTTTTCAATTCACTGCAATGGCAACTAAAGGAGTTCAAGAACCAGCACTTCATCCTCCTCCCCACTGCTCTCGGCCTCTCCTCCCCTGCTGACCATGGCAAGAGCAAGCTTATAGCCCCTATTCAGCTGAAAAGGCACGCCGTGGAGTTAAACCCTTGTGTCTTCATGTTTCATCCAAACCACTCAAGTGGCAAGGAGTGAGACAGCCTGCCTTGCTGAATTCCCAGTCCCCAAACCCTCCCCCGGCACCGTGAAAGCTGTCATTTGCATTCTCCACTTCCCGAGCGCGGAGCAGAGTTCATCCGTGCTGAATACATCTCTGTCCTTGCCTTCCTTACCAGCTGCTTTGCCATTTGCAGCCTGATGCTTATTGTGTGGCAGTGATTTCTGCTTCGCCTGTGCAGCAGCTGAGAAGCAATTAGGGGCCAAGACTCCTACCCAGAGAGTCCCCTTGTTGTAGCCCGGATTACTGGAGCGGGCTCAGGGGACGAGACATGTACATATATATGTATGCATGTATGTACATATGCATGCAGCTGACAGTTACATTCTTTCCCTAACTGGTCGCCTCCCACATTGAGTCTGGATATGGAGAATGCAAGGAGACAGCCGAGGGGGAGCTTGTTGACCCCGGCACCTCCAATACTTACTAATTATTAACCGTAGGATTCAGCAGTTGCACCATTTCCTGACTTGAACTGGGTAAGCCTTTTGCTGAAGATGCAAGAAAAAAAGCAACAAAACCAGCTCAACTCTCAACAGCTGCAGTGAGCTCAACGCACGCCCTGTGCTAACAGCAACACTGGCTTTTTTTGGCTGAAACTTCAGCAAGCCAGAGGCTTCCTACAGCCTACCTGCACATCTGAGTGCGCACACTCATTTTTCAGAGCAGAAATGTTCTTCAGGATCAACTGTTCCAACGCACTGCAACTTAAAAACTGTTTCTGTTTAAAATAAATCACAGAAGGGTTCCCAGCAAAACGGCAATGCACCGAGGCAGTTATTTCAGGGCTGTTACTCCTGCGCTGTTTCAACTTCACCAGGGTCCCAGTACTGGTGTCACTCAATGATCTCTGTGAATGTGCAAGGAAGTCTAGCTCTTTCGAGCTTTCCAGAGGGAAAAATCCCTGTCAAACACCATTACAACCCAACGACAGAGAGGACACAGTAGGCAGTCTGGTAGCACAGGCTTGGACATAGAAAGGGAAATGTTTCCAACCTAAATTCAGCTGTATGAGCACCACATCCCGCTGCTTTTTTGCAGCCAGCAATCCTGACAGCCCAGCTTGAAATCGGTGAATATCCTATCGACCACAAACACTGGTGGCGAAGTTGCATCCCTGTCACACTGCTTTTTCCATGGTGAATTTATCACTTCTCTTTCCGTGCAGCCACTGTCGTTCTGAAGGACCACAAGCTACCGATATCTTAGCATCACGTTTCGGTTCAGAAAGGACACACATCCCCTGCTAAACCGTGGGACTTGCGCTCTGTCCTTGCCTCTCATGAAGAGATAGAGATATCTGATAGATAATTGTGATTACTCCTGACCATTAAATACTTCATTGGAAACCACTGTGGCTTCACTGTTTGGCAAACAGCATCTGAGAAGTGGATTTTTTGTATTTTGAAACTGTTGGTTCACATAAATTGAAACATAAAGCGCTGCATTGGAAAATGTCAAAATTTGCAGCCCAAAGGGATTTGGGATTGTTTAGTTTGAGGAGGAGGAGGCTGAGGGGAGACCTCATCACTCTCTACAACTGCTTGAAAGGGCAGTGTAGGGAGGTTGGTGCTGGTCTCTTCTCACGGGCAATTAGCGACAGGACCAGAGGGAATGGCTGCAAGCTGCAGCAGGGTAGGGTTAGGCTGGACATTAGGAAAAAGTTTTTCACAGAGAGAGTGGTCAGTCAGTGGAATGGGCTGCCCAGGGAGGTGGTGGAGTCACCATCCCTGACTGTGTTTAAGAGTAGATTGGATGTGGTGTTGAGGGATCTGGTGTAGGGGAGAACTTGTAGAGTAGGGCAGATGGTTGGACTTGATGATCCTGGGGGTCTCTTCCAACCTAAATGATTCTATGATTCTATGAAAGGAAAGACTACAGTTGCCTTTGGCAAGTTTTGCACCCCGCTTCTCCTGCGTAAAGCACACGAAGTTCTACAAACAAGGTTTCATTCCCTGTTAAGCGCTCTTTCCTCTGCGCTGAGCACACCACTGTGCTAGGACAAAGAAAACCACCTTACTCCCAAGAAAAGCCTGAGCTCTGCCATGGACTCCCACCCTGTACCCCTTCTTTCTATTTGTTACTGGTAGGCAGGCCCCTAAGCCCCGGCTTCCATCATGCCTTCCCTGTCCTACGCCTGTCTGCTCCGCTCCTGTGAACTGACAGATTATTGAAGGCTACAAGAGCACAGCTCTCGTACATATCAATAACCTGCCCGTTCCAGAGAATAAGCAGCCTGACCTAGCGGACACCCCGTGTGTGTCTCTGCCGAGAAACAAGGTCAGCTGAGAGTCAGTGCCCCATCAGCAGGGTGGGTTTGCTGTTGCTTTAAAAATTCAGTCCTGTACTCGCTTCAAGGAACACCTGGATTGATAAAATTTTAATCTTTTTTTTTTTTTTAATAACAGTGATAGTCAAGGATGGTCAGGTGAGTTGGGTCAGACGTGAGGCAAATCCAACCTTCAATTACAGTTACAAAAGCAACAGCCAATTATTAATGATGCAGTTCTGATACAGTGAATCAGCTGGTATAAGTAAGCCAGCCCTCATTCACTAATAGCTAGAGTCTGTTAATTATCCTTATTGCAGAGGAGTATGTGTAAGGGCTGCTCAAAGGCAGACAGGCTGTGCTGCATCATTTGCCACTGTCACACGCTTCCATGCAAGGGCTAATCCCAAGCAAGTCTCCTCCCTGCTGCTGCCAAGGAAGAGCTTTCAACCTCCTTCCATCTGGGCATTTATCGGAAAGACAAGGGATAGATGAGAGACGGGATGGAAGGAGCTGGGCTACTGCCTGGTCCTTGCAAGACTTGCTCCAAAGGTGTCTATGGGAGAGAAGGCAGATGGGGAAGTGTCCTCTCCTCATTAGTAATTGTTTCACTATTGCCAGCAGCCATCAAAATAATACAGGGTCCAGGTGGATGCTCGTAGGGACGTACAGCCACACTTTCTTACCTCTGAGAAAGGTCTTTCCACATATGAAAGGATTTACAGCTTAACTGGGCCTGACAGGAGAAGGGCAGGCAAAGGAAGCTCTGTGCAGAAGGGGTACTGCCTTGCTCAAGTGTGTGCAAGTCTGCAGCAAAGTGGGAACCTGTAGATACAACTCCTGCATCTCATATTTGCCAATTAACCACCAGGTTGTTCTTTGTGGGTCCTTGTGCTATACCTGACACATAGAAAGAAGTGCCACTGCACAGGCCAAGAAAATGCAGTATATCCAGCTTCAGAATCTCAAAACTCCATCTTTATATCGAAGTTTTGTGATAGGAAAAGGTTCTCTGAATGTCAGCATTTCCATATTATCCCCGTCTCTACACAGATTGCCAAGGCAGTGAGAATTTAAAAGATAAAAAAATGCAATTTAGAGATAAACCCCAACAGTTTAAACTTGACAGTTGTGAGCAGTTTCAGTTGCTTGCATCTCTCATCAGGTTTCACTCATTTCATGCTTTCTTTTAAAGACACTCAATGAACTCAGCGGGGGCTCGGAGAGGAAGTGCCATAGCCGAGACCACAGTTCTGCCTGTCCCTCGTGGCACCGCAGCCCAGGGAAGAACTGGCACTGAGAGCAGAGGGGAGGGCTGCCTCCTGCACCCAGTGTTTGCTGAGCTGTGCTACAAACCAGAATCTGTGTTTAAGGCCCATCACAGCAGCTTGAGCACATGCAGAGCCCGCAGTACTGAGGCGTCAGGGAATATCGGCTGCACTGTGCCGGCTGAGGGTGTTTTTCCTGGAGTGCCACCTCAGTGCTTGCCCTGGGGGTTGTATCCTGGCTTCAGTTAAAAGAAGAGATAAACATGGTATTGTGAAAAATGAGACCTGCCTCCCAACCCATTTTACTGCCATTTTGTGGATTCAATCACGCTCAGCTTCTTCAGTATGTCATTAGCCAGCTAGCAAAAGACAAAAGGCCAGTGATACAGCCAAGGGAGTAAAATGATCGTAGTCGTTATGGCAATAGCTGCCTTCATAAAGCCATCTCACACTACTTCACAATAAGATAAAGAACCAGAAATTTGAAAGCAGTGACTGACTGATATTGTCCTTTGTCCAAGGAAAACACTGATCCCTACTATTTGGAGACAAATGGACTCGCTGGAATTCTAGCTCTTGATACGAAAACCATCCTGTAAACGCACTATGGCTCTCCTGGCACGAGCCAAGGTACATCTCTGTTTCACTTCCATAGATAAAACACTTAACCAAAGATCAAACAAGCCACAAGCAAAGGGCAGCCAGCACTGCTAAACCCACTGAAACAGCCTTCGCTCTTGCAAAACAGACTGCTGGGCCAAACACGGGACTGGGAGATGTTTATCTGAGCCTGGACAGGCCAGGAGTTATCATCACTTAAGGCCATTCTAGGCTCTGTGCAGACTTCCCTGGTAATTTTAGTCCAGTTGAGGCCAAACAAGTATACAATCCTGCCAGCAGATATGGCACCTACCAGCTTACTGGGGAACTCTGCTTGCTCAAGGTCTACAGGATCAGAAAAAAAAACAACCCAAAACTAACCCAAAATCCCTTGCTGGTTGGATCAGTCTCACAGTTCAGGAGTACCTCCTGATCCCGGGATTGCTTCTACAGACCAGAGAACAGGGGAGGACTGTGCTTCTTCAGGCTGGAAGAGCGTAACTCTCTTGCATTACAAGAGGCCTCACGTTTGCCAGCAGCACTGTCAGGTTTTCTTTTAAAATATTTTGGGTCTTGTTCATACCTGAGACAACAAACTGTTTCTTACGTGTTTTCTTGTGTGATTTGAGGTGACTTACAGCATTTGGGAGGTGTTTAATTTGAGAAAATACCTGGCTATATTGGAGGTTGTGTCTCTGCTTCTGACAGAGTCAGCCTCTTAAACTCCCCCTTTCGTTTCAGGGAATAAAATTAATGTCTCCCTGCCCTCCTGCTGTGCTCCTTTGGCCTTTTGAGGAGAAGCCAAGAGACAAATGGCTTAGTTTCTCCAGCCAGCACAAGAGAAGTGACGAGGAAAATTTGCCATCCCTGCTGCAGCATCCCCGAAGTCAATCTACAAATCCAGCCTGGTGCCAATGAAAAACACTCCCCCTGCAGGCTGTGAAGTCTGGGGGGTAGCAAAAGAAAGGATTTTTCACGGCTCATTCCAGCACTGAGACTTCACAGAAAGAGTCATCTCTCATACAACCACCTCTTACACTGGGGGAAACCACAGCGAAATCCAGGTGTTGAGATGGGGAATCCCCTGCGTGGATCTTCACCTAATCCTCTTTGCACCCTTGAGTTTTGGGAGGGAAAGGGCAGGCTGCATTAGTGGTGAACATACTCCAGAACAAGAAAGCACATATATAACATATATATATATGTGTGTGTGTATATATGACTGCTCTTTTTATTAAGTAGCATGCCGTATTTCTGAGCATACGGTGAGAGAGCTCATAGTCCAGACCTGCCCGTGCTGCACATCAGCACGGAGACCCACTGCTGTCCCAGTTTGAACTATCCCAAGAGCCCATGCTCCTGACTCAAGGTGGTACAACCAACAGCGAGCACCCTATCTGTATTCCTAATGATCAGAAATGAAGTGGTACAGGTAAGGAGAAATCCTAACACAACAATATAAGTAGTGGAAGAACAAGGGGAACGACTTGCTCATCCTTTGCACCCCATCTGCCTCGAGAGGCAACGGTGGTTTATTTCCTTTGGTATGGGAGGGTTTGCATAAAACATAAGCAAGGTTGTACAAACCCTTGGGGTTTAATTTGATTCTAGTTTATCTTTTGATCAGCACATCAAACAATCGTGAAGCATTTTCTCCTCCCGTCTCCCCTCCCAGTTTCTAAAATCTGCCTGAAATGTCTGTGTGCTGTTTCTCATCAGGGCAGTGCAGAGCCTTCACAGTAATGTCATTTGATTTAAAGGGAAGTCACTGCCAAAACACCTCAACACGGGGACAGACCTACTGCCTGCATTTTTAAAGATGGTTTTCAGTTTTTTGAGCCTCTCTTGAGTGAAGAAGCTATTACTGAATGGAGAAGGGGGAGGAGAAGGCAAAATTATTACCTGTCACAGCAACTGCGAGAGGCCAACCTTCTGCCATCAACGCCACCAGGGACCCGTCACAGCTAGACAGCAATCCAGCTGTAAACATCTGTGACCTGTCCCCACTGTCTGCAGACCAAATCACTGGTGGAGTCTCATTCCGCTCACACACTGGATTGTAGTCAACATTATTTCAGTGGCTCCTTCCAAAGTAACACAGTCTTTGACCTCTTGGTACAAGCAGAAACACCAGCTGTGCTATTTGTGACAGGAGGCAGGTCCGGAAGAAAACCATCCTGTGTCATCTTGGACTAAAGTCCCTCTGGTGTAAGTGTCTGACTCAATGGTGCCATCATGGTTCATGCACATAGGTTCCTCTGGCTCATTAAATACATGTCTGAACATACCTCGTAGCTTGCAAGAAAATAATGATGTAATAAGAAAAGAGGATTGCATTTTCTTACCCAGTCTAGAAGCTGCACAGAACAAAACCCATGCTTTTTTCCAAAAGACTCATGGGGGCAAAAACCCCAGGAAATCCAAGTGAGTGACTCAGGTCAGGGTGGTGGGAGATAGGTATGGGCCAGTCCTTACTGCGGCTGTGAGCCAACAACAACGTGGTGTATGCAGTTTCAGATCTTTTGGTTGTTGCTAAATTGCATGTGGTTTAAGGGACCCTGGTGATGTCCCCTTCTGTCACTGATGCTTGCTGTTCAGCCTCACGAAGGCACAGTCTCCATGAGCACACCACTATAAGTACGCTTCACCTTCACCAAATATTTCCTCAAAAAACGTAAGTCATCTTTAAACCTAGGGTGACTCTATGCCCCATAAAGGCATAACGCTTCCGGCCCCGTAAACCAAAGCCCTCTGTTGCTTATGGAGTGTAAGTGGACCCAATGAGTAGGATGAACCATAGGACTCTAAACCTCAATGTGTGGCAGCAGCCCCAGCCCCTGGCTGACTCCCACTGTTCTCTACCAAGTCCCACACCCACTTGTATCTAATAAAAGCTAAAAGAAAAGCACTTAGAGCTCCTGCCCTAGTGCTTTTGACAAAGTCCTCCATCCTCTGAGCACTTTGTTGCAGTCCCTACCAGGAGAATGTGAGGGCAGTTTCTAGGATGGGGTGCCTGTGGCTCACTGGTGCATACAGCCCTGTGGACCATGGCAAGCCATGTGAGCTGCAGGGCAAGTCCTGCTCTCCTGGGCACGTACCATACTGCTGCAGGGAGAGCGTTTTGCTGCTGACACCAGGCAAGAGTTGGATGACTGAGCTAATAAAGTTGTTCCAGCCACGGAGGAGGTTTGCTGACCTCCTGGGTTTGCCAGGCTCTCATGGCACCTCCTACAGACCTACCTGCGGGTGTCACGCAGAACACAGGGGCCGACCAGCGAGCAGAACGCTCTGCAACACATAAAGCAGTTTGCTACGCTTTGTATTCTATTCAGGCCTGACAGTTTATTGCACTGATTTAGCTCCCTTGTGCTGGAACACTGGCTGATTTTAGACATGCTTTGTTTCCTAGTTTCGTTCTCTTCATACGTTTCATAATCTGGTATAAAACTCTGGGTTTGCTTTCAGCACCTTCTGTAGCTTGATTTAAAGGCTAACAAAGGGCTCGGTGCATATTTTACATTTGAGGATAGTGGGGAAAAAAATTCCTACATTTTTATGACCAGAAGGGGGCCACTGGATCATTTAATGTGACCACCTGTAAAGTACTATTTCCCTCTGCTGAGCCCAGTAACTGCCTTCGACTTAATTAGAGCTCGAAGCACTGACAGTTCTGGCATTCCATATAAAGACCAAGCACAATATAAAACAACTTTAGAATAATAAGAAAGTTCTGAGAGCCTCCTGGGTGTTCCTCACATATCATAAGGAACTTTAAAATCCCTTAACAGTCCTTGCAATGTTTTTTTATGCCCCAGTCGCAGTTTCTCTGAATAAAAGCAGACATTCTTCATTGACCCAAATAAGCCGCAGTAATCATAAAAAAACTTGATCATCCTTGTGGGGTTTGCTGCTCTTGATATTTAAGGGATTTTCTCTGAGCAAGTCATTTTTAAAACCTCTATATGCTTGGCTACATAAACATTCACATCCTCCTGAGTTCTTAAACAAAAGCTCAGAGAAACCACAAGGATGGCAAATTGAACCGGAGAGTTATGAAGACAGAAGCAGGACTCTGCACTGAAGTTCTGATGATAAACCCTCTGCAGAAGCCACCTCTAGCTCCCTCGTATCAATTTCCTTGTCCCTGGTCAAAGAACACTAATAATAATAATAAAAAAATAATCACAAATCAGCTCTACCACGTAAGCATGTTGATGTGTGCACCGAGCTGCAGGGCATTTATTTGTCTCTTACAGCAATTAAACCTTCAGGCTTTGCACATGCCCTAGATGGGACCATTCCTGCTGGCACTGCCCCAAGCCCCTTCCTCAGCCCACCCGCTCCCCATGCGGCTAGACATGCCCCAGGGCCATGGGACCTGTTGCTGGGGTGCCCACAGCCACTATTCCAGCCGGTGGAACGTTTGTCTTCCAAAACACAAAGGCAAAATTCCTTCTATAAAACTCTTGCTGATACTGGCCCACTCTGGAAAAAGCCCTCGTAATGTCTTTTCAGCGAAGTTATCACCAAGAACTTCTTTTCAGTTTGGAACATAAGCCATGCACTGTCCTGCTGTGATGTCAGCATCAAAAAAGAGATTCAGATGTCTCAATCCTCCTCTGAGCAATGACAAATGGGCACTAGGGTCCTGAAAGTCCCCTTGGAATGCTCCTGCTCTGGGGTTTCTGTCAGAGGCACGGTTTGAAGCCCACCACCGGGACATGAGTTGTTCCAATTCCTCCAACTTTAGAGGGCCACAAATGGCATATGAACTTACAGGTAAGTAAGAGCAGATGAGGAACAAGAGCAGAGCAACATGACAGAGGGACGAGGAAGTCAAAGTAAAGGGAAAGGTGGCCATGGCAGAAGGATGGGACTGAAACATGCCCCAAATATCTCATAGTTAGTGTACTGTGTGAAGGTTGTTGCTAGCCACACTGGAAGCCACACTGGAAGGAGTCAGCTGCCCAGCTCACCAGCACCATCAGGCACATAACTCACACCTCAAAGTGCTTTGAAAACCCTAGCTGGGAATGGCAAAAGGCTCTGCATTCCTTACCTCCTCAGTAGCATGGTTTTTCCAGTATACATTCGAGTGAATTCACTCCCCGTCCCCTCATTCTGGCAAGGATCTCCTGCTACATCAAGAAACCTTTTTGGAGGCTCCCTACCTAAAGAACTGCATGCCAGTTGACAAAGAGCAATTGCACACGTGCGAGTTAGCTCAAACGTTTTCCTTGCATGTGGTTGTGACCCAAGTTGGTTCCAGAAGCATAGCAAAGACCTCTCCCCCCACACTCCTGCTTTACAACAGGAAACAGAAAAGTTAGAGAAAAAGAAGAAGAAAAGCCCACGGGAGCCTTCACTCACTCTCCTGGCTTGCACAAATATGTCAGGAGACATAAGGATCCCATAACCCAAGAACTACATTTAATGCCTTATCCCGTGCACGTGTAGGCCTGCAGAAACAACCTACATTAGAGGATGTCCAGTGCAGGGAACCCCTCTCATGAACCCCCAGATCTGCGTGCACCAAAGGGGTGAGACTGAGCTAACCTCCATTCTTTTTTGCAGGCTTTATGACCGGAATAATATTAGGCTGCCTTGATACATAAAGAAGAAATAGGTTATTCTCCAACTTCCTCTAATTCCCATTGCTAAGATCGCTCCAGTGCCTCCGAAGAGCAAACGAACTGGCCATGCTGCATGGACAACACTCTCCATAGGACACCCCCCCACTTCCAAATGTCACATATTTTGCAGGCCTCATTTGGGTACTGCAGACTTTAAGCCAGCCATGTACATATTGCTCAGCAAAGCCCTTTTTCTTGCTTAGAGCTGCCAGGATGCACAGAATTATTTTCCTCCTAAAAGCTGCGTTACCACGGGAAGCTCATCTCATAAACTCTCCTACCAGGACTAAAACATCATAACATTCTGTGCTTGAGACCATACCATAAAGCGGCAGCCACCTCTGACCCCACAATCATTTGGAAGAGTTAAACTCTGTTATAAATCCTAATTTATATGCCAAGTGAGTACAGTCACGGAGCAAGGGATCAGATCGAGCACTCACAAGTAAAAGCCCATAAAAAGAGGGGGGAAACGTGTCATTAACATTTACTCCACAAACAGGCAGACTGGAAAATATAAAAAATATTAATAATAAAAAAACATTTTTCATTTCTACAGCACAGCTTGTGAAACTGGAGAATGATACCAAGGCTTGCACACCGTTCTGGAAATCAAAATCTCTCTTTCGATGCAGGATACTAATTCAGCTCTGCCTTGCTGAGGTAAATTAAAGGTCAAATACAGATTGGAAATCTTGTTTAAGGTTCTTGCTGCCTCAATAACAAGCGCTGAATTACTCGAGAGCTTTCTTAACAGTGAACCTGCTTCTGAACGTATTTCAGCCAAAGATATTATTGCCACTATCTTGTTAGGTGGGTTCCTGACCGAGAGGTAAATTTGCCTGTCGTGACCACGAGTGCAAAATTAAAACATACTCCAGAGAAGGGTGCACAGTGCCCCCTTGGTAGCCAGCCAGAGTTAACGGAGAGAAGGAAATTAATTGATTGGAAAAAACTTTTCAGACTATAATGAACCACACTTTTTATTTGCCTCCTTTTACAGGAAAAGCCACTGCACGCGGGTCACCCTTGCCAGCAGAAATGGCACCTCCTGCCGCTGCAGGTAAACAGGGAGAAGTATTTTAATTGAAACCATAATTAAATTGTTTCATTAAGCAATAAGAACAGTAAGTGTGCATCACACAAATGTTCACCCACCCATAGGCACAACATCTGGCATGAGGGTGAGCATTCCCTCAGCCTCGGACACCAGAGATGCACGTGAAATGTTAAAACCAGTCACTGGTGACTGGGACTAAGGTGAGCATGGGAAGGTGACTGGGGTGCACTGGGCGATGCCAGGGGAAGGGAAGGGAAAAGGAAAGTGGAAGGGGTCTGTACTCACAGCACAGCCCACACACCACTCAACAAACAGAAACGCAGCTCTGCAATACACCTTTGTCCAAATCTCTGCCATCTGGGGAAAGGTAAGCAGCATCTCCCGTCTCCCATCCCATGCTGAGTTCTCCTCAGAGGCAGCGAGAAGCAAGAGCTGACAGCAGCTCAACAGACTCCAACCTCGCTCAGACATGGGGAGAGGAGCAGGGAAGGCAGTAACAGCAGGCCAGCTTTAAAGATAAAGCTTATTACAAGAAATTGTTCTGCTCGCTGCTGGCGAAGCAGACTGACTCGCACGCTGCCCGTGTGGCAAACTCCACTTGTACCCAACTGCAAAGATTGCTTTAGGCGAAGTCAGATATTGATCTGATCGGATATTCAAGATACCAGGTATTGCACAAGAGTAGCCAGGCATGCCTGTGTGATCCACCAGGCAATGACAACATTACATGCTGATGGCTTTCCAAAGGCACTCATCTGCCCCAAGCAGAGAGAGCATTTGAAGAGCTGGATTTATTTTCCTCTTGACTGGTCTCCATGCCATACGAAGGTGCTTTGAGATTCTAGTGGTGATAAAACTGGATGGACATTGACATACTTCTATAATCTCCAAGGGTCAAGGGACACCAAAGACTTTGCTCTCCTTATATCATTGGATTGTAAGATCTTTTGGCAGGGGAAACGGTGGGCATTACCGGACTTACAGTAATATCAATGGGAGTTTTATCTGCTGAATCCTGAGCCCAGGGTCGTGCCCATTCTTACTCCTAGTAATTAGTAGAAGAGCCTAGTAGGAGACCCTGCAGCGTATGCAAAATCAGGTGCAGAAAACCTCAAACAAGTCCTGAAAGTTATAAGTGATATAAATGCTTGTGGAGATAAAGCACTGGACATGAAGACAGACCCAATACCGCCCGGGAAGGAACAGCTCTTCTATGAGGCCAAAGCCACAACCTCAGCAGCCCAAAGCAGGAGCCTCTCCTGCTGCGGCAATAAAGACCTTAGTGCCGTGGTTACTGGCACCGGTCCCTCCTGCCACACACAGGCTGGTCTGGAAGAACCCCATCTATCCCTTATATGGAAATAAGTGGGGCATGACTTGACACCTACCAAAGATCTCTAGCAAGATACTAACGTGTGTGTGTTTGTTTTTCTAACTTTATTTGGTCAGTCAGCTCTACCTTGTAATTACGCCCGTCCTTTATTACGCTGACAAATGGCTGGGTGCTCAGCCGTATTTATTGTTCCATAATGAAATAAACCCCGCTTGATACCGACAGAACATAAACACAGAGTTTATTAGATTCAGGAGGAATCATCCCTTGTATTAATTAGTTTCATTTCTCGTTGAAAGCTGTGTTTTAATAGTGGGTAAAATGAAGTAAATGTTCTCAGTTACATAAAGTGCATATGGTGAGCTGAATTGTGTATCGTACAATTACACATGGCTTTGGGATTCAGAGAATAGCTCTGTACCACAAAACTCTCAGCAGCGAGGAGCCTGGGGCTAATATTAGTGAAATTACTTATGTAACTTGCTCTTTTATTAACGTGAAAACAGACTATGATTAAAAGCTGGAAGCTGGAGAAAGGAACTATCTGGACCAGTTTACTAGACTAATGCTGTTTATTAAATTCCAAAAATACTCTAAGACATAGTGGTTAAAAAAAAGGAGAGCTCTTAGAAAATTCAGAAGCAGTATTTCTCTCCTGCAGTTGGCCAGGCTGTACCACCCGACCGCACTTGGGATGCCTTTGACTTCAAATAATAGTTGGTTTTGCTGCTATATTCTCAGAAAATTAAGGAATGAAAGAACAAGTACAACCATGAAAAGGATGATTCAGCCGTGCAGCTAAACAGAAAGCCAAGGGCACATGCCTACACAAACCGGAGCGATGCACGGGACTAAGCGCTGGTGGGAGGTTCACAAACACCTTTTCGGAGCTGCTTCCCCAGTATCCACAGGGATGCACAACTGGGCACCCTGGCTTCACTTGGAGCAAGGGTGAGGGTGGGTGTCTGTCTTAATCAAACATTTCCAATCTACACACAGGTTAACTAAATTCTTTTCTTCTGGACAGTGTGTGCACTTAAGAGACTAGCTGTCTGTCCATTTCTATCTGTGGCAGCTGGGATTTTCCAACCAACAGCTCACCAGAGTAAAAATGAGAGGACACGTTCCTGGGAACCTCAACTCCCTTCCTCCTTAGTCTGCAATTAATTTCCTTTAGCTTACACTGAAAGGTCTGCTTGTTTTTTTCCTCAGACTTTCCCCGTGGAATGGAAAGAGAATTTAACAGGGTTTTTGGAACAGATGTTTGGGGAATCTGGTATTTAGTCTACGACAACTGCTTTGTAAAAAATGTTCCTTACTTTTGCATAAGCCACTTTATAAACCCAAATAAATAAAACTCTGTTCCAAAGTTACCCTTGTTGACTCTGTTAGCACCATCACTGCCGCACTAAGAGCTGCAACTTGAGTTTGGATTAAGGCAACAACTGCGCCTCGCACAGTGTTACAAAGGGGCACCATATAATGAGATGAAAACGATACCCACTGTGATATTGTGAACCTGGTAGAAGACAAACCAGAGATTGTCTGTGGTGGTACCAGATCAACATTCAGCCTTTGTGCAAGAAAAGGGAAGATCTCACACTGGAAGCGAGCTGCTAACAACCATTTGCTCTCTTTGCATCTGACCAAGCACCCCATTTGCAAAACCCCACAAAATTTAGGGGGGAATATGCCCCTCTGAGGAAGCACTTGGGTTCCTTTCAAACCGGTTCCAGCACTGTTTGTCCAAATGAGGAGATGTACTTCAACAGTAGGAATCGAACATTAACACCATTTGTATTTCTGAACATGTTTCAGAGGACTGTGCTCCTGTCAGATCCCAGGGGCCAGAAAAGGTGAGGGACAGAACCTTAATTTTCTTATCTTCTGTTGCACTTTCCAATTAACACCTCTAAATGCAATGACTCTTTTAACCTTGTACAGGGACAAGCTCAGACTGCAACACCACAACCTATAGCCAGTCATTGAGAGCACACCCTTCCTCTCTTTAACAAGAACATTGTGATATTTGAGAGATTTTTTTCCCAGTATGGAAGGTGTATTTTATTTTCCACTTAAAAAGCAACTTGAATCACATCTGACTGAACAAGGAAATTCATTAAAGCATACTCTGATCTTGCTTAATGTTTTAACCAGGTCTCCTACCACTCACTCCACCTTTTAATATCATCTAGGCAGGTTTAAAAGATACCTATGAGCACTGATGAGCATCCTGTAGAAGAGGAAAGCCATTGAAAAGAAGCTTAACGGGTTCTAGGGGACAGGGACAGCCCCTGAAGCCATAGGGTCGTGGCATAAGGCAGGGGTGGTGGATTTCCAGCCACTTACAAGGCCTGTCCAAACCCCACAGCTATTCCCAAACTGACAACCGCTCCGTGTGCCGTATCTTGCAGTAGGAGATAAAGGCAGCCACACAAACAGCAGCTCACTGTGTTTCCACTGCTGGAAAAAAACCCTAACAAAACAGAGAACAAATAGTTCACTTAGTCTCACACTGCTGTTGGAGATGGAAGGACCTCTAATCTTTTGGGGAACAGAGCCAGGGGCATGCTGGGGCAGTCTGAATGCTACAGAAACAAGGCTTTGTGGAGAACTCTGCAAATGCTGTTTTCATATGAAACACAGGGATGAAAACAGGCAGCGCTA
The DNA here is from genome assembly GCA_013400555.1 of Jacana jacana. NCBI lineage: Eukaryota > Metazoa > Chordata > Aves > Charadriiformes > Jacanidae > Jacana > Jacana jacana. The sequence goes on from VZTM01001395.1 coordinate 157,475, forward strand.
AGGAGGGAATCCTGCCCCTTTCTCCCAACTCCAGCCCAGTCCTTCAGCTCTGTCTGCTGCTCCCCACCCACCAAGCTGCTAATGGGGTACCAACAAACCTGTCCCTTCTATATCTGCCAACAGATCCTCCCCTCTAAAAAACATATTTCTAGCAAAAAGACCCTTATGGTCTATCTCTAAGATAAACTGGAAACCTAGCCACCTGGGGAAGAGGGAGGGAGAACACGTTTGGCAGTCCTGTGGGGAGGCAGGAATGTCAGGGGCCAGGCTGATCTGGTATTTCCAGCCAACCCCAAAAAACTTCTACAAGTCCACATAGACTTCTTGCCTGCGGTAAGGCTGCGGGAAGAACACCCAGGTCTGCCCACCCTGCCACCCAGAGCCACACAGACTTCCCCCCTCAGGCACTGAAGGTCTCATCTCCCTCACCCCCCCTGGCATCACCCTCCACCTGCAGATGTGCTGATGGGCAGGGACCTCTCCAGTCCTGTAGTTTCTCACCCAAGCAAATGCTGTGATTTGCTTCCTGTGGCAGGGAGCTTGCAGACGTGCTTCTTCATGCCTTTCCTGCCTCTGTTATCTCTTCTTGCCCCGCGCTCCTCACCTTACTTGGCCAAGTGCTCCTCGACTCATCCATTCCCTGAGGAATTTGTGGCGTGTTTGCCTAAGACTTCCTATGGCCCATCTCCACCCGTGTCACTGCTCCCCTCCATATCACAGCAGGTCAACAATCAGCGTACAAAGCAACTTCTCCTTGGGCCTCACATCATCACAGCAAACCTAAGCACTGTAAGGAGTATGTACACCATGTGTGCCACCCACTACCATAGAAAATCATAGAATGTGTTGGGTTTAGAAGGGACCTTTAAAGGTCATCTAGTCCAACCCTCCTGCAGTGAGCAGGGACATCTTTAAGTAGATCAGATTGCTCAGAGCCTCATCATGCATGACCTGGAATGTGTCTAGGAATGGGACCTCCACCACCTCTCTGGGCAACCTGTTCCAGCATCTCACCACCCTCATTGTAAAGAGCCTCTTCCTAATGTCTAATCTAAGCCTACCCTGCTCTAGTTTAAAACCACCATTACTTGTCCTATCGCTGCATGCCTTTGCAAACAGTCCCTCCCCATTCTTCCTGTGAGTCCTCTTTAGGTACTGGAAGGTTGCTTGACAGTCTCCTGGGAGACTTCTCCAGGCTGAACAACCCAAACTCTCTCAGCCTAAAAAATCCTATTTTGTCTTGATGAAAAGATACACCACAGAGGTATGCTGAGTACAAATAAGGCACAGAGGAGTGATGGGTTTCTCCTGACCACTCACAGCCAAGTGCCCGGCATGCTCCTACAGGAGAGGGCATCTCTTGTGGCTCAAGTGAGAGCCCTGCCAGCGTCACCATTCAGATGTTGGTCAGGTCCAGTCCCCTCCTGCAGGCTGGGATATGGCAGCTGCAGGCCATTGTTACAGGCACGGGCAGTCACAGTCCAAAGAAGTAGGGAGGCTCCTCAGAGTTTGGCAAGGAGCCCTCTGCTTTCTCCAGAAGAGCCTTCCAACCAGGTTTGCTCCATAGCAAAGGGCTCTCCTACAAAGCCGTGTGGGAAGGAAGGAAGGAAGGAATAAATGCCCCCAGGGCTGTTGTGAAGAGCACACTTCAGAACAGCTGCTCTTTCTGTTATCTAATCTTAATTTTAATTGAGGGTTTTTTTCTTGTTTTTCCTGGGGTACCTAGCTCCCTCCACGCGTGTTCCTCACAGGGCAGCCAGCCACAACCTGCCTGCACGTGTGGCCATTGCTGGCCCATGGGCTCCCCGGGCCAGACCCAGACCAGGCTTTACATACGCTGTGTGCAAGCTCCCCTCCGAGAGGATCCCTTTAATGCCATCTCTTCGTCTGTTAAATGCCTCCAAATTGCCAAATCCCTCAGGGATTCAAAATATTAAACGAAAGGGATTATTACAACACAGCCAGCACCAGCAACCGAGGTGAGGCCGACGGTCACGGAGAGCCTGAACCAGAGTTAATTAACACATGCTCACGCAGATAGTTTTTTTCTTCCTGTTTTGATAAAGGGCAATTTATTGTTGGCATGAATGTCATAACACCCCATGACCCTCAGTCTAATTATAAAATATAACGGGAAACTGCAAAGGCATGATCCTGGGGAAGAAAAAGCCTGGCTTCTGCAGCTTTTGCTTTTTCCCATTCCAGCTTTTTTTTTTTTCCCAGGGTGTCACGGTGGCTGTAAATGCATGACAAGCCCAGAACATTAACGTGTGTTTATTTAGAGACATTTCTAATGTGTTTGCACTGTGTGTTTCTAGAGCTACAGACCAAAACAGGCAAGGTAACAGCTAACCAACTGCAGAGCCAATTCCCAGAGGGGAAGACAAGAAGGGTTAGCTGCTGAATGCATCTTAGTCAGGAGAGAAGCTGGAGCTGTTTTAATTGTTCATCAATCAATTAACGGCGCTCTCAAATGTCTAATTAAGCAGACAACTGGAATTAAGCAAAGGGCATCTCTGAAATGCCAGCCCTCTTAACGAAGGCACTTCTTACATTCAAGTGAGTCCTTGATTAAGGTGTGCTTGCGTGGAGGGACCTGCAGAAAAATCCTCAACCAAACGCTCAGGAAGTCTCCCCTGAAAGCCTATGAAAAATCAATCCTTTGGTAATTCAACTTAACCTTCACATCCAAGTGAGCACTTGAGCGAGGCGGCAAAGAGCAAAACAAATTAGCCTCATTTAGTGAGCAGGGCTGTGGCACAAATGCTGAGATGCCCTTAGTGGTCCTGCTGGGCTCCATCAAGAAAAGGGTAATGGAGATAAAGTCTGTGCCCATGGCTATGGAGACCCTGAGGATGCCAGTGACAGCACGGCAGCCCAGAGGCTTGACGAGGGCTTCTGAGGGTTTGCTCTCCTTCCACGGACAAAGCCAAAGCAGGCTGTGACCACAGCAAACAGGGCAGCAACTTCAGAGCCCCCCCTCAGTTGTTGGGGTGCATCAGCCATGCACAGGCAAGGAAATGGAAGGAGAAAGATGACTCCAAAACCCTTGTGATCGATGGGAACGCACGGCTGCTCAGATCCCCAGGATTCACCGCAAGGACAAGCAAAGGAACACAAAGGTGCTGCCATCATGAAGTACCCATGCATCAGGGACACCACAGAACCCTTAGTGAAACCAGGCAACAAATGCAGAGCAGCAGCAGCAGATTTATCATCTATCAGAGAGATTCACAACTGATCCTGTTTTTCTTTAGTGCTCACGGGGATCTAGAAGTTTCCACAAAAGCCCCACAACTGGTTGCACACACTGCATTATGCAGCTTATCCCATGGGTCTGTGTGCCACCTGTTTAACACTATCATTGCCATGGCTGTGTCCATATATTAGAAAAAACATTAAAAAAAAAAAATCACAGAGAGAAGAAAAAAAGCTTCCAGGATTTCCCTGGAAATCTTCTACCACGGGGTGAGGCTTTTCCTGTTCACTGAACTTACCCATAAGGCAGCCTGACCGTGAAAAATACCCCCACCAAAACTGTCCTTTGAAAAGAGGACAGAAAGTGACCGAGCTCCACTGGCCTCAACTCGCACATATACCTGCCGAGGGACTCCTGAGCCTCTCCGTGTCGGGGGGAGTGGGAGAGGGAACCCAAAAATAACCCAGTGACAACTGACTGAGCTATCCTAAAAATCTCTCTCGTGTGCTTAGTCCTGAAGTGTGATACTTCGATACCGACTTTGGCCTTAAGCCGAGCTTGCTAGTACACACCAGTCCAGGGAGATCAGCTTTCTTTCCTCTTTATTGGCTTTTTTCCGCCCTGGCAGATACTCTTGTCTCCTCATCTGCTTCTCCAGTTGCTCCCAACATCACAAATTACCATCAAAACTTTGTGTCCTTGCTTTCCAAACATGTAAGCTGATAAAATAACAACTGCTGGGTTGGCTTTACTTTGCAGCAAGGGAGCTGTGATATTAGGATTTATATTTCTGAACAGATTCGGTCTCTTGAAAAAGAGAAACAAAACAAAACCCAAGAAAGACTAAAAAGAAATCCCAGAAAACACCTCCCTTGCCAGCAGGTGCTCTTGCAATGGGCATTCTAAGGGATGAACAAATGCTGTAGGCTTACAAGAGTAGAAACTATTTTACTGCAACAGTTTCTCACATATATAATCAAGGTAGAAAGGCCCAAAGTGTGACACATCCCTTGCTTTCCTTAAATATTTTTTTCTGAAAATCCCAGTAATTATTTATGCTGTTGCTTCTGGAAATAAATATTCTCACAAGTTAACCCCACCCCCC
>VZTM01001395.1:161790-202783 GCA_013400555.1 Jacana jacana
CACATTTACCCCCCCCCCCCACCCAGTCACGACAGCAGCTCCAACGCTTCCTTGGAGCTCAGCTTCAGCAAACTAATATTGGCATGTTGCAATATTAATTGTTTTTTAATATATTTTTTAAAAATTAGCTTATATTTTACACCTTTTATATAAAGGAGCCTAGATGGTACCTGAATAAGAAAAAATTCAGCAAGCTCTTCCACAAAGGAAATTACTATCAAAATTGATGCTTCCTGCCATGGTGAAATTCCAATAAGCATTTATCTCAGCAAATCCTCGGCAGCCTCTGACATTTCTATTATTGGGGCTGACTGGGTTCATCCTGCCCTTATGAGAATAAATAGAGGAACATAACAGGGGAAGGGACCTGCTGCAATAATATGCACATCAGTCATCAATTTAAAGTCCATCTTTGGCAAGTGAGAAAGTTGGCTTCTCCCAGATGTGGTGCCAAAGGGGACAGATTCAGCAGCCTGATCTCCCCTGGTATCTACTGAGGTTATGGTGGTGGCGTCTTGAGCAGACATAGCCAAGCAGTGCAGCATGGCTGTTTTCAAGCCTCTGTGGCTATGGTTAAGGAAGGTACCCAAAAGCAAGAGCTAGCCCACTCCTGCCATGGACCACTGTACATTGCCCAGCCCATCAATGGGCGACCCAGAGACAAACAAGCTCTGCTGGCATAAACTTGGTGGCCAGGAAGGGCCCCAAAGACCAAACCTGGTCTGGATCATGCCCATGCTAAACATGATCCAGAGTTCACCCCTGCTTGGTAGCCATCTCTCAGACCTGCTGCAGAGTACAGTGGATGGTGCATGACCATGGACACGAATGTAAAGTGTAAAATAAAGGCAGCCAGCATGGGTATCACATGAGAAAAGTGGTCCCTAAGTGAAAGTCGTGGCAAGCAAATTGCTCTAGGAGAGCAACTCGGGACAAGCACTTATCTAGGGGCCATCCTCATCATTACAAGGAGGCAAATGCCTGCCATGCTGAGCGCAGTGCCACCCTGAAAGGAGGCTAATCCCCCACAGCCACATTCACCCCCTGCCAGGAGCAGTGCGTGGGAGCCCGGCGGCTCTCCCTCTGCTCCAGCTCCCGACCGCTGCGAGTGGCCACGCTGCAATATGCCGCCTGTCACTCCTAAAATGAGAAGCACCAGTGCCAAAACCTGAGTGCCTTTCCCTGGCTGGGAACCAAGTTCTTTACTTGAATGTTATTTCTACGATGCCTTTCTTGCAGATCTACAGCCCATCTTCATTCTTTTGGGAAACCAAGAGAAACTGTCTTGAAGCCTTTCATCATACATTTGCTTTCAGAAACAGATATTCTTACTCTTTTAACCTTCCTTTTGTTTGATTGCAGTCTCTTTTTAATTAGAATCCTCTCAGTTCCCAAAATTAGTGGTCATTTTGTGCTTAGAGCCCACAGCAGTACTGCCAGTTGGTGGGGAGGAAGAGACCTTGCGGCTTGCACTTGTATTTGGATTTAGAAAGCCAAGAGGAAACAAGCAGTATTGTGACTTCTTGCTCATTTGGAAATTGTTTTTTAAATAACTTCAAACATAGGGACGTCTACAAGTAAGTGGCTCAGCATCACTGCAGTTCTGCAGGAACATATACCCCCACACTGCACCCATGGAATGTTCATCCACTCTCACCTCCTTAACGCGGGCAGTACCGGACACCCCCCATGTAAGAGCACACGAGAGATTGCAGAGATCAGTCCTTCTTCCCTATAGAATCCATACAGCAGGAGACCTCCTGGGAAGCCTGGAAACCAGGACTCCTAACAAAACACCACTCATGATTATGCCTGGTTGGGTGACAAAATGTCTCTCAGAAGAACTCTGCTCTGCCTGCACGGGGAGGCAGTGGTGTTCCCTCCCTCACCACAGCTCTGCAGGACAACCAGAACCACAGAATCACAGAATATCAGGGATTGGAAGGGACTTTGAAAGATCATCTAGTCCAATCCCCCTGCTGGAGCAGGAACACCTAGAGCAGGTCACACAGGAACGTGTCCAGGCAGGTGTTGAATGTCTCCAGAGAAGGAGACTCCACAACCTCCCTGGGCAGCCCCTTCCAGTGTTCAGTCACCCTCACCATGAAGAAGTTTGTTCTTATATTGAAGTGGAACCTCCTCTGTTCCAGCTTGCACCCATTGCCCCTTGTCCTGTCATTGGATGTCACTGAGAAGAGCCTGGCTCCATCCTCCTGACACTCACCCTTTACATATTTATAAGCATTAATAAGGTCACCCCTCAGTGTCCTCTTCTCCAAGCTAAAGAGACCCAGCTCCCGCAGCCTTTCCTTGTATGGGAGATCATCTTGGTAGCCCTGCCCTGGACTCTCTCAGTTTCTTGTTCTTCTTGAACTGACCAGTCCTTGCCTCCGACAGACCTGCTTTGTGCTGCCACATCCAGCATGGCTGAGTAGGGAGAGCAGGGCCTGCCACCCTCTGTATAGAGAACAGCCTGGCAGCCCTTCAGAGCTTTTGAGGAACAGAACCCCATTAAGATAAGGCACATACGACACACGTGTCCCAGGATAACATGCCAGAGGCTGTGATCATTCGGGGTGCAAAGGGTCGGTGTGTACCCTGTGAGTGCCTGCTCGCACGCACCGCACAGGGCTCAGGCACGCTCCTGCATTAACTGCTGCCCAAACTGCCACTGAGCAGACATGCAGGTGTCCTGAGGAGACCAAGAGAATCAGCAGAAAACAGATTCTGCTGACCTAAATACATCTCAGTTAAAAGAAAGCACACAAACCCAGAGCCCTACAGCTGACCATAAGGGTGGCACAAGCCTCCAGCGTAGCACCACTATACCCATGGCTCCTCTCAGCCCCAAGCTTCCTTCACCAGACACAATTCTGCACTAAAAACAAAGATAATTTTTCTTTGGGTTGTTTTTTTTTTATTCTCCTGGCTCTTCTCTCACTCAACAGAATTGAGCACCATGGTAGATTTTGGTCCAGTTCATCACGGTATCAGTAAGGAGATGGAGTGTGTTCAAGCCCACTTCCATGAGAACACAATCAGCCTCATGGTGATTGCTGCTAGAGGAGAAAAGGCTTGGGGAGGATCTCATCAACGTGTACAAACACCTGAGGGGAGGATGCAAAGAAGATAGAGCCTTTCCAGTGGCACCCAGGAACAGGGCAAGAGGCAATGGAAACTGAGACACAGGAGGTGCTGTCTGAACATCAGGAAACACTTTTTTTCACAGCAAGGGTGACCAAGCACTGGCACAGCTTGCTCAGAAAGGTTGTGGGGTCTCCATCCTTGGAGATGCTCAAAAGCCATCTGCACATGGCCCTGGGCAGCCTGCTCCAGGTGATCCTGCTCAAGCAGCAGGGCTGGACAAGAAGACCTCCAGAGATTCCTTCCTTCCAACCCCAACAATTCTGTGATTCTGTGAAATCACTGAAATGTGCCACAGGCTTACGAGCAGCCTGGCAAAGGGGATGTTTTCCAGATGAGCACTGATGGCCCATTTACACAGCAAGGAAATCCAGCACTCGTGGCAGAACTATACCAGGAATAGCACAGGAATTGCTCTGCAGACCAAAGTCAGCTTTAGTCTCAGGAAAGCCTATGACCACTTGATATTTTTTTCTGAAATGTAAAGCCAAGGACATTTTTCCACTATTCTCAGCAACAGGAAAGGAGAAAAGTTCAGTGGGGTTATTTTTAAGATATTTGTGCACTTCATAAACCTAGTTTTAAGTTAGGTTCCAGGTTAGATTTTTTAGGTTAGTTAAGTTTGGACTTAGTTATAGTTAGGAAACAGCCTCAGAAAGCTCGGAGAGCTGCTCGCCCTGGAAAGCCACACTCCATGGCAGAACACAAGCTCCAGCTGCATCCAGGATGTGATGAGCAGAGCTGTCACCAGGGAGAGCACCTTAATCCGCTGTCTCTCCACTTTGCTTCCAGTTTTATAAGCCAGGTACAAACCTTTTTGTCTGTTGGAGTGCTTTTTGACAAGGTTTATTTTTAACTTCTTCTGACAGCAGGAGTAAATTTGGGATAATCTGGCAGGCACTGCACTCTGCTCCTCACAAAGCAGTGGATCTGCCTGTAGTAGGATGCAGGTATCTTCTCTGCTACCCCTGCTTTGGGACTAAGAACAGTTAATTTTTCCCATCAGGCTGTAGCAGCAAGGAATGTCTCTTTGAAAACTTACTTAGTGCACCTTTAACTGCCAGTGTTGAGAACACGTGTTCAGACATCTGCTCTGCAACGTTTTATCCAAAATTGGTATTTTTCTCCTATCACAAAATCTTAGCAAAAGTGAAAAATATGTTCTTATAACACTCTTGGCTTTACTTCCGCATAACCCCCAAGATCCAAGACCTCCAGGCTTCCCCTATCTGTTTGAAGACGGCTGCAGAACTCAACAAGTCTGTACCCTTCTATTTTCAGGTTCATTTTTCTTCCCCGCTGATACCACAAAGCAATCTCTAATTCATAATCACATCCGTGTCAGGTTCCCAATCTTAAGAGAAGCACTTGGCACTTTAATCTTCAAGCAGATTACACATTTCCTGTTAGGACTTGAAATCTAACTCTGTGCATGTGGGGGGGTACCTGCGTGTTTCTTAAGATTTGCCTGAAAAAACCCCAAAAATGGAAAAAAAAAACCAAAAACCAACCCCTAAAAAAACAACAATAAAAGAGAAGGACAAACAAAGGGTTGAGACTTCTCTTTCGGGGGTCTGGAATTAGTTTCACAGACAATGGAAAAATGAAATGGAAGTGGCTGCTTCTCCTCCACTCTGCCCGTGTGGCATCATGGACACGTTCTGTACTAAGTCCCACTGCACGCCCAGGATTGTCCCTGTCCCCCCAGCTCCTTCCCACAGGGAGTGCTGGAAGCACCCAGCCTGGCTCCAGGAGACACTGCAGTGCTGTAATTACCCGGAGCACAGCCGGTTGCGGTATGCACGTTTGGAAAATAAGGCTGGCTACACAACAGGGAAACGTTAACCATAGAGGAATTTACAGAAAGAGAGAAAGTCAAAACAACACATTTTTGACTGCAAAACATTCCACCACCAAAAGACTGATAAAATAAATCTAACTTCAGCAGCCTCTCTCTTGGAAGGACCTGGCCTCCCTGAGCCTGCCACCAGAGCCACTGACGTCCTGCCAAAGGGGGACATAAAACATGACCTGTGGTTTATGTCAGGGGTTGGGGCAGAGGAAGGACCTCGAGATGAGAGCTTGACTCAGGTTACCGAGGGCTGGCACGAGCTCTGCTAGAGAAAAGTGCAAGAGAGATGAATGGTATTAGGAATACAATGAAGGTTTTTGAAGAGTTGAAATTTGAAATGTTAGACGTCGCTCTTAAAAATATCTTCCCCTTAAATCTGCACTGGCAGCACATTAACTGCAAAGGTACCCACACCTAGGACACGTACACCACAGGCAGCCTCAAATCAAAATTCTCCACACACTGCTCCGCTCTAACCTTCATCCAAAGGGACTCCTCCTGATGCCTGGAAGCCTCTGAGACTCCAGGTTCATCCATTCCCTGGCTTCCCATCCAAGGCTACCAGTAGCACTGCCAGCTGGGTACTGCTGTGCTGTGGAAGGCTGTCCACTAGGAACTGGAGCGGGGTCACTCATTTGGAGCACATACTGGGGGCAGATGAACCACCACGACACCGTGAACCCCTGGGTCACCAGCAGCCTGGTTCTGATTCAAACCAGAGCCTGCAGCTCTCGAATGCAAGCAGCACTTCTATACTCAAGCAATGGAATGAACTACTTCTTTTATGTCAGACCAGAACGGGGTGGCTTTTAGCTAGGGAAAAGAGTACCTTACATTGATATTTTAAACATATATATATCTATATTTATACACCCATAGAAGAGAGCAGGATAAACACTTCCCTCCCCTTCGATGTGTTTTGCCAGGAACTAAGTACAGTTGCTAGAGTTTCAGCTGTGTTTTGGGCTTGCAGCTCCTCAGCATGACAGCAGGATTGTACTGAGGGCTGAAGAGTATTCCCCCCTCTTGGGGACGGAGCAGAGTGCTGTCAAGGCAGGAAGGTTTTGACTAAAGCTGTGTCTGCCAGCGAGTCTGATGAGAAAAACACGGTGGTACCTAAAAGCTAGCAGTTAGTGGATGGAGCACTCCCTCACACACTCATTTTCGGAACTATTATAATCAACGAGTGCTCTTAGCAGTTTGCTTTGCTCTATATAAATGGGGGACAGAGGCCAGCACAGTGTTTTGCAGTTAATCATACAGCACAATACAAAATAACTGCCAGTGAACTGCCCCCAGTGCTATTTATTAAAGGGGGAAATGCAGCAAATGTGGTAGTACCTTCGCTAGCTCATCCCTGCTCCGTGGGCCTGTAATGCCACCTCATCAGAGCAGCCTCTTGCTAGGTTTCCAACCCCAGTGTCTCAATCCCACCAAACCAGTACCAAAATAGCCATCGATAAAATGCAGGCAACAACCTGGTGCAAGATGCCCTGAGCTGCTTTCTTACAGCACGTCCCAGCTGGAAAACGGGCTGGCTCCCAGGAGAGGCAAGAAGGGCTCAGAAGGAATAACAGGTCTTGTAAGGAAGTAAAACATGATGAAAACAACCAGCAGAAGTACATTTTGACTGAGTATCAGCACAATGTAGGGCTGAGATGTGCTAGAAAACACAATAGTGTCCCCAAAGTACGGCTAATAGATAGCCCAGCTGGAGCTAGGCTGGAGAGGAGCTACAATGATGGCAGAGTCTCGCTCCAAATCAATATGGCCTGCAGGTCTTATTATGTCTTCCCTCTCTCTGAGGCCTATGAAATATGTCATCACCTTGCCCGTTTGCTCCCTGACCCCTTCATAAAGTCAGTCACCGTGAAGGCCAATTAGTGCAAGGTGAGGAGGGTTTCCCACCGCTTTACATCTCCTGGCTTGGAGGTGACCCCCCACCCCGTTCCCAGAGCCGTCCCACACACACGCTTGTGGCGAGGTGTTTGGGAGAGAGGAGCGGGGCTCACCCAAGTGCCAATCAGTCATTCAGAACTGCTTTTCCTACGGGCACACACACACACGTGGCTGCTCTCTACTTGGCATAAACAGCCCAATCTGATCCAAACCACTGGATAAGTAAACACCTCAAAGGCAGAATTGGGTAATGGACTCTAGAGAAGGGCACTTTGGGAGGAAATGGGACATGAAGCTGAAGAGGGCAGATTTAGACGCTGACGCTTACCATCGAGATACTGGGAGCCCAGGAAGCAAACATCCAGTATCCACTGGAGATGTGCTGTCCCACACGATTACAGAGCTAGTCAGGCAGAGGTGATAAGTGAGCTGGGTGCAGTCATTACACCTCTCGGTCTGGGAGAGATTTATCCAGGCCCATCAGAAAGAAATGAGACAGGACTGTGTGACCTGACTTGTAATAAGCTTAAAAAAAAAAAGAAGTGTAAAAAGGACAGAAAATGAATTTGGCAGAGTCCAGGACAAACCCAACACACAACACTGGCCCTTAGCTTCTTGTTCATGTTATGCAAAAAATCCATGTAAAAATAACAGCAGTGATCTTTAAGGACTAGAAACCAAGCTGAACCAGAGCAATTCTCAAAATGAAGAATCTCAAATAACAGGGAATATTTTTGCCTCTGATCCCCGGCTCCACACCCACAGAAATACAAACAAACCTCATTCCAGAGAATTGTTACACAACAGTGTTATTTGTTGGTTTGTTTTCAAACATTCATTTCCTAAGATAAGCTTGTGTCAAATTGAAGAGTGGGGGAGCAGGCAGTGAATCTGGAGCTGTCTGAGGGCAGCTGTACACAAATCCTCTCCCGAACTATTGGTCCAGGAGCTCTAGAAGTATGTAGCCCCAATGCCCTTTCCATGAAAAACAAATTCTTACAAAGCATATGTGCCTGGGACCTTTATATGCTGCCCCATTACAAATCCAAAGTACTTTTCCAAAGACCTAGATACCACTCGCAGACCAGCTTCCCTCACCTAAGCTGGTATTAATCCAAGGTTGATTCTTTCTTTACTTTTGGTTTTGTTGGGTTTGAGCGACACAGAGACTGACCTTTCAGAGGAGTGAACTCCTGCAGCCTTCAATAGTGCACATACACAACTGCTAAATGTCCACCAGAGGTGAATTTTGGACTTGGTATTTGAGATCTAATGGGACAGGAGAGGTTCTAATCCCCACTTGAACCTCCCACTGGGTTGTGGTAAAGCTCAGAGACCATTCCCACTACATGCCATTTGGTTCTATCTGATGCTCAGTGTTCAACACTGGCCCTAAACTCATCTCTTCCTAAAGCAGGTCCTTGATGCTGCAATGGAGAAAGTCCACCTATCCTGCATTAATGCAGTGCTTTCAGTACCAATAGTATGACAACTCAGCACACTCTGGGCCCTAAAGTCTCTGTCTTGCATTTATTGAGGTATGGAAATGGAGAGAAATCCAATACCTGCAGACTCAGTGCCAATTGCTTTATCCAAATGAGTTAAGGAAAGCAGCAGCTCTCTGACAGGCATTTCAGCTTGTGCCTATGCTAGAGCTGCAGTTTGTAGACCAGGATGCTTCCCACACAATCTCCCCATCACCCCCACTCACCGTGGTCAGGCTCACGAGGTCATGGCAGCCACACACCGCAGGAACTGGATTCCTTTTGGCTGAAATGGAACTGGGAGTCGTGCACTGGAGCACATCAGAGATGCACCCATTGCTGGCAGGCGTTCTGACCCCGGGCCAGGAACAGCCTTGGGCACAAGCCCTCAAAATGCACACAGTGTGGACATTCGGTCCCCAGCACAAACCCAGTGCCCACCCTGTGGCAGGAAGCCACGATTTGCCCATCTACAGGGCCTCAGTATATACGTTATTTGTGCAGCACGGAGGGCACACAGCACAGGTGGCAGTAAGGTCTCTGCCCATCCATCGGCTTTTCTTTCTACAGCTTTACACTATCCTGCTCACGCTTTTTAATTCTTTTCTACTTCTGCCTTTTACCCACCTTTTAATTCTGCTCGTTTTCTCTTTCTCTTCTGAATTCTTTTCCTGTTCTCCCCTGCACTCACTAGCGCAGAGGCTCTTTCAGTTCTTGCTTCCCCCCCATCCCACCTTGACTTTTATTCCTTTCTGTTTTCATTAAGTCTCCTCCACGATTTCAGATGTTTATGAGAAAGGCTTTAAAGTGACTAATTGCTGTTAGGAAACCCCAGTCATGGGTCGTGTCCCATAGCGTTGGGTGGTGTTCTAAGGCGGTGAACACCCAGCTCATTCCTCTACAGGGGCTTTACAACTTGAGCACAGTGCTGCTCTGCCTCTGCACAATTAACTCCTGTTTGCAGCATGGGCTCAAAAGACACCACAGAATGACGCCCGTGTCTGAGCAGGGGATGGAGGTTTCCTACCACAGCCAGGTGGGGAACAGGGCGTCTTCACGTGAAGCAGATTTTGTGGGTAGTGAGCTCAGCCTTCTCTTTTCAGCCTTCAACACTAGGCATGTTCAATAGGCACAACAGTCCAGTATCTCCATAGGCACTCAAAGGCACTGGACTGGCAGGAAGGAGCAGCATTTTACCCCTGTCTCCTGAGAAAACAGGTGCCTGTCCTCCACATGCATGTTAATTCCTTCAACTTCGCTGCAGTTCATAAGAGAATGAATATTTATTACCAGAGCTGTGTGAGAGCTTTGCTTCCTGCTTCACCACAGACAGGGGGGACAATGTAAGCAAGATGAAAAAAAAAAAAACCAAACAAAACAATAAAAAAATAAAATCAAGCAAACTCTAACAACTAACATTGTGGGAAAACTTAGCAAGCATGGGGACTAGAAGATTTATAAAGGTGTGTAAGAGGATACTAAAACCATTAGACTCACCAGAGACATTCTGAGAACAACTGATGCCTCCTCGAAGGAAACCAGGTATTAAGAAGAACCTTATTGCCCTGTATTTCTTATTATTTTCCAATAACCATATAACATTCCTGTGGTAAAATAGTAACGTGAACTCATGCTGACCTTTGATATTTGAACTTGGACTAGAAGAGAATAGGAAATGCTGAGTCCAGGAGAGGCCAGACGTGAATGGAGCTATTGATGACTGGGATGCTGGGGAGGCTCTAGCGATGGCAGCCCCCTACACCCCACGCTTACACTGCACTCAATGCCCCGCTCCTCCTCAGAGGACGGGAGCAGCCAGTGCTTACCGGGCTACAAAACACACCATCATTTTCACCTTCTTCCATACAGGCATCCAGGAGACCTAGAGATGGAGTTATTCTCTTCCCCCCCCATCCCAAGGCCAGGTTACACATTTGTGTTAGGGAGCCATAGGCCACGTAATTCAGGTTTTGGGGACCTCAGTCTTGACCCAGAACTCATGTTGCCTTTGGCTGGGCCAATCACCACCAGTGGTCAGTTCGTTAAAAGGGCACTTGTAATGGCAGCCAAAGAAAAGCATTAACCTCAGAAAGCTGAAGCACAGGAGGTAATTTTGATCCCGCATTCCAACCTCATTAAAATAAATAAATCAATAGATCAAGAGTGACACTTGATATGTTTGCTAAACTTAGGCTTCCAGCCACCAAACTAATTCTTCCTCCTGCAGATACCTCATCTGAACATGCAAGAGACACCCTTCAAAGGCTTCCTCAGAGGACACCTTGTCTCATTTTAACTGAAGGAAAGTGGATCTCAAGAGAAGTCAGTCAAATTCAGTTTCACGTCTGATCACACTCGTCTGTCCCAACAAGATCCTTTGCTACAAATGCATTTGAAGTTTTAAGGATGCTGCCAACTTCCTAGTGGCTTCACACAAAGAAAGTAGCCAGGGGAGATGCCCCAGGAGAAAGCGAACTGTAGAGGGGAATTAAAAAAGATCTTCTGAATACCACAGAATGTGAACTGTGCCAAAACAGGCTCAGAAGTTTCCTTCTTAACCTTGTAAAACACTGGAGAAAGTCAGAAGTAAGACAATTTCTTCTTTTAAGAGGGAAATTTATTCCACTGTAATTCAAAATGCAAGCCCTGTTAAATTTATAGACTTCACATTTTATTCAGTAGTAAAATTCCCGCCCTTGTTTGCCAGCTCTGGTCCAAGAGCTCAGCCCAGGTCCCCAGCGGTGCTGGCGCTAACACTGTGCTGCCAGCAGGGAGCTGCGGGGACAGGGACACCGCAGAAGATCAGCACCAAGACCTGCCTCCAGCTTACCCCACCACCCAGGAAAACAATGCATCAAACCTGCTGTACAGCTTCCCCTTTGACATCTTACCCCACAAAAAAAAATACCCCAAACCCTCAAAAATAATAAATTGGGTTTTTTTTTTTCAGTAAATCGATTCTCACACACTCCTACCAGTTGCGGTGCTGGCAGAGGGGAAGAGGAACACACAGTGTGGGCTTAAGAGGGTGGTGGTCCCCCTCCTGTTTGCTGTCAGAGAAAAGCCAAGGTAGACTACAGCTCTGTAGCCAACTCAAGCTCATTTCAAACAAAAATTGCATTACTTGTGGGCAAAGCTTCCCTAGGGAAGGTGGGCTTGGAGCATGGTTTTTGCAAGATGAACTGCTCCGGACATTTAGTTCGGTTACCTCAAACTCAATTCTTTTCCCCGGAGCCCATGGGAGTTCAGCGCTACGGTACAGTGTCTGGAGGCATCTGCAAAGTCTCCAGAGCACTGGCGTTACAGCTCCATCTTCCTCAGCTGCTGAGCAACATCAGAAGCCTCTAATGAGAGTGCCAGGGACAGGGCTGCTCAGGCCCCGCACGTTTGTCTACAATCACCATCACACGCTTTACTAGAACTATGAGAGCGTTGCATCAAATGTAAGGACAAGATGAAGAAAGAGGTGTGTTGGAAAGAAACCGAGATGATCATCAAAACTGCTGTTCTTACACGCCTAGAAAGTGCTTTTTCTCTTGAACTTAAAGCTCAAAGAACGAAATTCGATGAAATCTAGTTGTCCCAATATTAAGTGCTGCAACTTCAGGTAGGTAAACCCTATTCTTTGGATCATGCTGCCAGTCAAAAACTCTTCTCAAAGCCGTTCGTTTACATCTGTCATGCTGAGGAAGCCACAACACTGTCTTTCTCTAGACTAATACTGCTGTGTCTTTATATCCAACTTCCTAAGGCACGTCTTTCCTTCATTTTATTAAATGCAGGAATTATTTTGCTGCTTGTTGAAGGTGACACCCGCTTAGGGTGGACAAATAAAGCTCATGCACCTCATTCGTGATCGGAGTAGATCTTTGCAGATAATTCAGTTTTTCCAGTCAATCTAATTATAGTCTGAAGTTATTGCAGCAAAGACTTTCAAGTACAAAGCAAAGCAAAGGGAGTAGGAGGGAGAGCCCTTCCCTAATCCCGGCTGGCATTGGTAGGAGCGGCTTCTGCCCTGGAGCTATTCTCCCCACCTCAGCATTCAATCTTTATCTTCCCTATTATGTGAATCAGATGGTAAATATTTTACTTTCTCTAAACTACAGTAACCCTTACGGTGATCCCAGAGACAGTTTGTTTTGTTGTATGAATTTCTTTCTTCCAATCTGAAACATTCCTGAGCAAGATCCCCAAACAGTATTAACCGACACCGTGGCAATGATTTATTGAGGGGATGGGGATAAGAAAAGAAAGCCTGTTCACGAGAAGAATTTCTTCTTCCATAATACCTTTAATAAAAACAATAATCTATTCATCCTTCTTTACTTTTCATCATCTCTCACTTATTTGAAGAAGCTGCATCTGCCACATCAATTGCTGCTGGAATTTCATTTTTAAAACTTCAAGTCATTAAGATCACAAGGTAATTTTAGCCCAAAACCTCGCTACTTCAGGGCATGATTTGTTACAAGGCGGGGGGGGAGTTTGAAAAACCCAACCCAACCCCCAAACCCTGCAGGTACAAATTCTGCCTTTTCCTTTTGATTTCGCAGGGCAGACAGTTTGTCTTTTAAGGCGCAGGTCTGCCCCTTGGGAGGGAAGAGTCGAGCCCACCTGGGCCAGCAAGGTCCCTGTGGGAGCAGCCCACTGGGGAAGGATGCCCGTCTGCCACAGGCTTAACCTCATCTCTGAATAAACCCGCAGCGCTTTGAGGGTTTCCTGTTTCTGGTGCTCCAGAAAAACCCTTCACCGTCTCTGGGGTGGTTGTAACATGCAGCCATCTGCAATGCTGCACCCACAAACCAGCTTATAAATCATGGCAGAGCTAGCGGAGCATTAAGAGGTCACCCCGAGTGGTGGTACGCCAGGGCTTGTCTGGGGGCAAGCGTGGGAGGCTCACAAAGCCCTCCAACCCTTCCTGGGCAGTGTTGCTGGAGGATGACCGGAGGCTCCTGTCATCAGGCTGCATTCAACCATCCAACAAAGAAGCATAAAAACCCTTTTCTCTCTCTTCCCTCCCCCAGAGTGAGGGACCTTTCTCTGACAAATAGCTGGCTTTAGAATCATAGAATGGTTTGATATGGAAGGACCCTTAAATCCCTTGAGTTCCAACCCCCCTGCCCTGGGCAGGGACACTTCCCACCAGACCAGGTTGCTCAAAGCCCCATCCAGCCTGGCCTTGAACCCCTCCAGGGATGGAGCTTCCACAGTTTCTCTGGGCAACCTGTTCCATTGCCTCACCACCCTCATAGTGAAAAATCTCTTCCTGATATCTAACCTAAATCTACCCTCTTCCAGTTTGAGGCCTTCACCCCTTGTCCTATCACCACGTGCCCTTGTAAACAGTCCTTCTCCAGCTTTGGAGAGAAGCAAAAGGGAGTGAGGATTGAACCTGGCGCCTGATAGGTGAGGCAGAACCAGGCAGTGTCTCAGCTCAGCTCCACTCCCGGCATCTCACTGGTGCCAGAGATGGGACATGAATAGGGCCTTGGGGATCACAGCTCTCCAGCAGGAGATTCCAGCCCCCTGCCACCCATAACCAGCACAACAGCCATGACCATGAGCGTGCTCTATTCCAGATACAAGCTGTAGCACCCCTTTACTAATGGTCAAAACCAAATATTAAGCTTGTGGGGTTATAACATGGTGTTCTGAGCAAGACCTTAAGGCACAAGTTACTAGTCTCTTGAAACTTTGGAGGTCAGCAACCATCATGAGTATGCTGCCCTGGTGCAAGCTTGGAGCTGCTTGTGCCAGTGGGGCCACCACGACTCTCACCATCTGCTCTCATTTCCAACAATAGCAGTCTTGAGGGGACAGCTGAAATTATCAAACAAGCCAGTGGTTCCCAGTTTGCAAAACAGACCCATCAGGGACTAACACCCGTTATGATTCATGGCATTTTGAAAGCCTGCCTGGTGCTCACAGTTCACAGCATGCCAAGAGGGCTGCAGCAGCCTGACACGCCAGTCCCAGGGAGTCCCCTGTGACCAGAGGCAGCTGGGCAAAGGCCCTGGCACAGCCAGGGCTGAGCAAGTGTGTCTACCTGCATCCTGCTGGTCACCACTGCCTGCCCGTGCCACACACCTGCTTCCCTACCATCTCCCACCACTGCGGGACCTCACTGAGGGCCAGCTCTGGGACAGTCTGGCTGCTGGGAGCAGAGTTTGCCCAGAACTGCTGGCTCCAGGGGTGGTGGCAGGAGGCATCTGCAGTCCCAGGGCTGGGACCCAGCAGGCTGCAGGGAAAGATATCAGGTGATGTAGGTGGCCAGGACTCAAGTGTTTATTCTGGCCTGCAATCTCTCCTCATTGAGAGAGATTGTCCTCCTCAAAGTATGACCCACTCTGCAGGGGAGCACCACAACAACCAGTAGTGGTTTAAAATCCATTGTGATGGCAACAGTGTCCTACAGGTGCCAGGTGCCAAGGGTGGGAGGTAACCTGAAGCAAAGCACTCGGAAAAGGCCACCTCTACCTCTCTATTCAGTACCGATAATCCTTGCTCCACCTCTCCCAGCCTCCAGGCTCTTACACAGCCCCCCAACACCACACTACCAACCACCCAAAGCTTTTTCACACAACAGTGGCCTCAGCCATCTGGGTGCTGTGCACACCCAGCCAAATCCTGCCCAGAACTGGAGGAACTCCTCAGCTGAAGACAGACGTGTCTGCTGCTCTCGACCAAAGCACTTGTTTCAAAGGTGTTGTAACGGAGTGTAAAACACGAGAGGAGACAGAGAAGCCCAACAGGGCATTTGTTCCCTGGTGAGCAGAGGTCTGTGGTAATGCTGCTCAAGGTAGTTTGTTTAAGGTCTGTACATTTATTTATCATCCTGTGCTTGCAGAGGAAAAACCTTTCCTTCCTGCCGTGCTCCAACACGAGCCAGGCAGAGTCCATTTCTGGGAGCCGTGGGAGAGTAGGAGATGGACATCTGCTATCCAAAAGGGAAGGGATTCCCCCAGCCAAATGCACAGAGATGAGTGGATGGATGCTGATGCTCCCTTCAGCTGCAAAATGCTCTGTGGGAGCAGATCTCTCGTCAGCAGTGTGCACGGTAAAAATCACACCGTCATAAAAGAGTCTGGATGAAGGGAGAATGTCACATTCAGGCACATAATTTTAAAGCCCAACCTAATTCCTGTATGGGCTTTTAGTGAAATTCTTGCTTACTTCATGTGCCAGATGAAGATTTTTATTTAAAGCTATATCAGAGAGTTCTGAAAGACAGCATTGATTAAGTTTGCTGAGCCCTGAATCAAAGTTTTTTCAACAATCTTTCTCTCCTACCACCATTATCCCTGCCTTTCAGTCTCTCATTATTTGTTCAGCAGTGTGTAACGCTGCTCTTTCCTTTTAAAATTACACTCATTTGATTGCAGTGATCAAAACTAAAAGGACTCAGAATTTCCCTGTTCAGCAAATACGGACAATCAGCAGGATATACAACAGGGGAGTGTTTTTAGCCAATTCTTCCAAAGGACACCAAGCTGCCCTGTTTCAGAGTAGGTCTTGCAGAGAAGCCACCAGGACTCCTGGAGAGGAGTATGAACAGCACGGAGCATCAGCCTGCCGCTCTGCAGGATGGACTTCCTCTAAGGCAGGACGGTGGCCATGTGCCTACGTAGTTCAGTGGTGTCCCCATCATGCTACAGCACCAGGGACTGACATGCTGTGCTTCATAATCACCTCTGGTACCGGAGACAAAGGGCACCTCAACCCAAGTCTGAATCCATCATGTTGAAACCCATCCTTTTGTTTAGCTCCATTCATTCCTCAGTTGCTTTTCTGGAAGGAGAACGAGTCCCAGTGGAGTCTTGGGAATGAGTCCCAAGATGTGTCTTTACAGAGACAGGTATTTCAGAAAGGCTGATCCCAAGAAATTAAAAAAATCCAAACAACACCTCAAAAACCTAGATCTGCCTTACAAGACCCTGAAAACAACTAGAGCACCCCAACCTCTAGATTCAAAGAAACTACTAAAAAGTAGTCCAGTAGTACTAAAAAGTAGTCCAGTAGTACTAAAAAGCCACAGCACAGCTTTCGGCCACGTAGTTAAGCGCACGTATAAATCTGGGCTGCTCTCCTACCTTGTGCTCTGCCACCCTCCAGGCAAATGGATATTGCTGCTGTGTGTAAACCCCAACAAATTTTCCCCACTGCTCTTTGCTTTCACGAGGAATGTCTCCTTAATAAGGCACCTGCAACACGAGTTTTGCCTAATAGCAGTGTTGCCGCATTAGGAAATAGCGTTTTATGACCTCTTCAAAATAAAACATGTTCCAATTAAATCTGAGGTGGCATCTTTTGATATCACCCAGTCCAACAACCTGAACCAAAAGGCAGAAAAAAATATTGGAAATACTGACCTAGTTAAAGTACATGCTATTGATCCTAACCTTTGAAAAAATACAAATTACATCCTGTTTCAGCATATCCATAGACAGCATTGCTTAACTGAACTGATTTCCAGCTCCCACATTGCAAAGCAAAGCATCTCTCAAATAGAAGATGTCTGGTTTTGAGCTGTTAAAACACATTGATTGGAAAGAAAACAATCCAAGACATACCCACTGAATGTGAAACCCATGTGAAATGCACAGCTCCTGCAGCGCTCCAGCACGAGCCCCCTTGCACAGTGACAGCTCTGATGGGGCCGTGGGACACTGGTATCAGAGCTTCCATCTCAGGGCAAGTGTTTCTAAATGCTCTTCTAGGCAGTGCAGAGAGGAGCTTTTCCCTTAAATGTGCAGCCACTACGGAGCCTACACCTGTGAACCCTCCCAGATCCTGGGAGAGACCAGAAGGCCAAGCTCCCTGTGGCTGGACAGCCCCACAGGCAGTGTCTGTTTAGATGATGTATTGATGTATTTAAGGAGACAGAAAGGAGCAAGTCACAGCTCCAGGGAGGGAATTCCCACCTAACAGTAGCAACTCATTTGAGATTTTCAAAAGATAAATTTAATCTGTATAAAGACTGTAGGAGTTACATCCTAATTCATAACGAAACTTTCCCCCTTACAGAGCCCTGTCTGTGCGTCACTTCTGCAGAGTGAGTGAAGAGCATTTCTCTGTCCCACAGCTCAGTTCCTAGTTCAATCCTGTGTCAGGAAATAGGGGATTCAGAGAAGTACTCCAGCAGACATATCTAGTGGCCATCCACAAAGAGATGCCACAAATCCAGATCCCTCTATATGACTAAGCATCAGCTGTCATCTCCAGGGCCATCTTGTTTGTCATCACAAACAAGAAGGAAAGTCACTGTGACCGACTGAAATTCAGCATCTTCCTGATGCTGCTCCTGGAGCTCTCTGTGAGTAATCACCAACCGTGCTGGAACTCAGCTGCCTGTTCACACAGCTCCACAGGCCAGAGAAAGCACCCTCAGCTTTGTATCACAACCAAGACACAAATTGACTCCCCATTACTGCATCGCATCTGGCCACCATTCTTAGTGTTGCTCTTCCCTGCTTGTACACACCAGTTTCTCATCAAATCCCTTTCTCCTTCCGTCAGTGGCACCAAGCAAATCCTTGAGTAAGAGCCTTGCCTACAGATCTCCACGCTTTCCTCCCCAGCACCCTATGTGCCTGTGCTGTTCCCCCCCAGGCACTTCTTTATCCCCACAGCCATCCTCAAGGCTGCCCTGCAGCTGGCAGGAACCAGCCAATTCACGGGGACGGAGTGAAGGGCAAGCTGGGGGAACCACCACATATTTCCTCAGTAAGTGACAGATGCACAAATGACTCCAGGAGAGCTTTGAGAGAAGAAGTGTGTAATGTGCCCTTGTGGCCAAGAAGGTCAATGGATTCCTGGGAGGCACTAAAAAGAACACAGCCAGCAGGTCAAGGGAGGTCATCCTCTCCCTCTACTGTGCCCTGGTGACTTCACATCTGGAGCACTGGGTCCAGTTCTGGGCTCCTCAGTTCAAGAAAGACAGTGAACTGCTGGAGAGGGTAGAGCAGAGGGCTACAAAGATGATCAAGGGATTGGAGCATCTCTTTTAGAGGGAAAGGCAGAGAGCAGGGTCTGGTCAGCCTGTAGAAGAGAAGAGTCAGAGGAGATCTCATCAATGCTTATCAATATCTTCAGGATGGGCATCAAGAAGGTGGGGTCAAACTCTTTTCAGTAGTGCCAAGTGATAGGAAAAGGGCAACAGGCACAAACTGGAACATAGGAAGTTCAATCCCAGCATAAGGAGAAATGTTTTTGGGTTTTTTTGAGGTTGACAGAGCCCTGGAACAGGCTGCCCAGAGAAGTTGTGGAGTCTTTTTTGGAGATATTCAAAACCTACCTCGATGCATTCCTGACCACCTTGCTCTGGGTGAACTTGCTTTTGCAGAGGGGTTGGACTAGGTGATCTCCAAAGGTCCCTTCTGTCAATGTGTGAAATGGCAGTGACGTGACTGTCTATCAAGGGTTACACTCAACCAGTGCAAGAACAACCACAGAGGGCCAACAGCTCAGCGATCTTCTTTAAATTAAGAAGTTGCATGCCACCATAATGCAATAGCAAACAACAGAGGTGGAGTGACCTACACCCCCTCAAGATCTCTCCCTCAACACAGACATCTGATTACAAGCACCGTATTTAAGACCTGCACGGTCCCCTGTAATCTTCTGTTTCAAGCTGAAGGGAGCACATTTTATCAGGAAGAGATTATTTTTCTCTGGGTATCATCTATCCCAACACTATAACGTAACCAGTTAAAACGCAACTTCAAACTCTGCAATATCAGCTCCAGGAGTTTGAGGGAAAACATTGTTGGCTGGGCTGGGCAGAGCATGTGTGCATTTCTGTTTGCAAAAGCTCTCACAGCCGAACTTTGAAAGCTGTTGGACTGCTGTAGATAAGATGACGTAAGCATAGAGCTGAGCTGAGACAGGCACAGGACTACAGCATCCCTCCTCTTCCCAAGTGTTGTCAAGCAGTCAGTTGCAGGCCATGTGACAGCTCTGTTTAACAAAACAAGGGAAGTGCAGTTCTACTAAATTTCACAAATAGGACAGGCAGCCCCACAAGTCCTTCAAAGATAAAAATTCATAGCTGGTTCCATCCCAACAAGCCACAAAAAGCCTCAGAATAATACATGCAGTTTTACATATGAACACTGCACAATGAAAGCACCTCAGCAAATCAGTTGTGGGGTGCTCTAAAGAGTGGGAGCTGAATTTGAGAGATGTCAAGCACCTGCTGCCTGTTCTTGAAGGTACAACGAGTTGTGGGCATTTGGGATACCTCAGGATTAACCCTTGGGAATAGCCACTCTACAAATACACAGCAAACATTGACATCGTTGAGGCAACTGGTCAAGTCTGACCAGCTTAAATGGCCACATCTGTAGCTCATTAAAAATGAGAAATTAAAAGAAAAAAAGATTGGCTAGCAAAATACATCCAAGCCAGTTACATCCCTAAGGACCGGAGAAGAAAGTCAGTGAGATGGATGGTAGTCATACTGCTCAACACGTGGCTGGGAGGTACTCAGAAACCACAGTGACAGCAATATCAAAACCTGAACAGAAGAGACAGCAGAACATCTGCAGGGAGCTTTACAGTGGAGCCTATGCCTAATTTCAAAATAAATAAATAATATCTCAACTGACTACGCGTATCAGAAACTGAACAAAAGATTGATTCTTCTTTCAAACAGCAAAAACTAGGAAATCCCTTAACTCTGCACCTCGTGCCGTAGGTACTGACATACTCTGATTTACTCACACACGTCGCTCCCATAAATGCTAGGGTTTGACTTCTTGATCGCTTGAGCCCCTTCAGGGTTTCTGAAAGCCATAACCACTGGTTACAGTCAGGGTAGTGGTTGTCACTTGGGATCTCTGCGCTAATGCCAGCTTCATATTCAAAAGTATGAATTTTCCATTCTCAGAAAGCATGAGTTACATTGACAAGCGACTACTTTAGCACGTACAGGGTGCCAGCAAGAAGCACAGAAGCAGCTGGGTTAAAAGGAGACAGCCAAACAGTAGTCACTGCTCGGTTTAGATGTCTGAGAAGGCTCCTGAGACAATTTGCAAATGAAAACCAACCAGACCTGGCAATTTGGCTTTATGGGAACCTTGAACCAAACCTCACTCCCTAGGACCTCACTTGCTGGGACCTGCAACTCTTTGATGTTCACAAAGACAAAAGATGGAAGGTAATGACTCTGTTCTCACTGCGATGACATCTTCACAAGACGTGATGTCAGCCTGGTTTGGCTGTGGAAGTCCAACAGGAAGAAACTCAGAGGCAGGGAGATGGAGGGATGACACCTCATGATGACTCTCAGTATGACAGGAGATAAATTGCTGGTCTACAAAGAGAAATCTAAAATACCTCATCAAACACATCACAGAGGCTTGTAAGAAAGCCAAGGAGAAGTGCATAAAGAAAAAACATTGCATCACTCACTAAACGACTGCTTAGATATTAACACAAAACAACATAAAAGGTCATAATTTTTGTGCAGAAAACACAGTCAAATGCATAGGCCAGATGGCAGATCCAAGTCCCCACCTGACAAACAGCACTGAGGTTAAACAATGTCCTACAGAACTGATGTTCTTATAAAGGGAACAGGAGAAGGTGGGGGGAAAGAAAGGGAATTAAAACAGGAAGAAACACCAATCATCTCCTCTTTGCAAAAAAATGGCTTGTAAAACTTTAAAAGAATTCTGACTGCTTAAAAGGGCAAAAATACAGCATATAAAAATCATAACATTGGCACTAAGTGAGATACAACTAAACGCAGGAATACACTGTAGGGAGAGGTATCATTATCAGACTGGTGGAAAATGACAAACTTCATGGTCATAGGTCTTACCTTAATTTATAGCTTCAGTTTTAGACTTTAAGAAAGTACAGATCAAGAAGACTACCTAACTCTGATCTAGTTTAAGAGAAAAGTGCTTGTGCACAGAGGAGAAGGAGGGAGAGCCACAATTTCTGCCTGTGTATCTGGGATGAATGAAGAAACCGGGGAGTGTGTGGGGGGGAATTGTGCTATGACATAAACCTCATCATCTTTACTGCAAGTAAAAATCTGAGACTTAGCTGAGTTATAAATTTTCATTTACAAATGTCTTTCATTGTTCACCTGTGGGGTTTACTACCGAGAGGTGTAAGATAGCCTGGATGCTCAGTGAAAAACATTCTCCTGTTGGTAAATGGGTATTTCCACCCTCTACAAGCGACTTCAGAGTTCTTCAAGTGTCTGCTCACATCCACAGTCTCACAAAAGGATCTGGTACAAGAAATAAAACATACTGCAGTACAGGACCAGCTGGTTTTAGAATCATGGAATCATGTAGGTTGGAAGAGACCCCTGGGATCATCAAGTCCAACCATCAGCCCTACTCTACAAGTTCTCCCCTACACCAGATCCCTCAACACCACATCTAATCTACTCTGAAACACAGAGTCACAAAACACACAGTCAGGGATGGGGACTCCACCACCTCCCTGGGCAACTGATTCCACTGACTGACCACTCTCTCTATGAAAAAGGAAGGATATCCCCCAGCCAGCCTAGCCCTGCCTATGGTCTTTGGCTGGTGTACTCAGAGCACAGGAGATCGCAGAGATCAGTAAAACGGGGAGAAAAGATACGTGTCTCTGTGCCATGACAGAACAACACAAGCAGAAACACTGCAGCAGACAAGGGAGACAGACAGACAGAGGTCTGTCCCCACTGGCAAGAGCCAGACCCAAATGCTGTTGCCTCCACAGTCGTTCCCTTGCCTTCTGCTGGCTTTAGGCTCTGCGGGTCATTCGCAGAGGACTCACAAATTTGTCTTGCAAAGGGAGTGAACAGGAGCAACAAACTGGAAGCAGAGGTTAAAGTAAGTGTTTGTTAATAGCACTTTTCACAAATGGCAATTTTGCCTGTCTTGACACGCTGCATGTGAGCTGCAACACGGCTCGGTAGGTGGGAGCTGCCGGGGGCGGCAGGAGCTGGTTCATCGGGCTCCTTAGGACACATCCCGAGCTCCAGGAGGACAGATCCCAGTGCCAGCAGAGGTGGCTGCAGGGCTCCCTGGCCCATCAGCCAAGATGTCCATTACCACACTGGGGGAAAGAGCAAGGCAGCAGCTATTATTTTTTTTTCTTGAGATGAAAACGCCTACTAACAGATCCAAACTCTTCAGCACAGAAGAGGAGACCTCTCTGCAGCAGTGAGTGACTGCAGATTAGCTCTTCTATTTCATAGCAGGAAAAGAGTTGCTCCACTCTCTGGTATCAGAGCCTTATTAGTAATTTGTACTATAGAAACCTGTAGAAAACCAGAACGATCTGTGTGAGGGCTTTTTTGCACTGAGCATTTTATACCTACATCAAAAGAGCCAATCTCAGAGGGCAGAAGATGTTTTTAAGTGTATTCTCCGAGAACAGGGAGATAAAATGAGCAATCACCATGCCTGTTCTGCAGCTGAAGTCACAGGCTGTTTTGTCACTCCATGGTGACAGGCAAGGGCAAGGCATCCTCTTAGCACAGGACAGTGGCACGGCTACAGAGCCTCCAGCCCTGGAGTAAGTGTCTCTGCATGGCTCTGAGCGGGGACAGGAACAAAAGGCACATGCCTGGGTGCTGGCCACATAACCTGTTGGATGGTGCTGCACTGAGCAATGGCTATGCAGCCCAAGGGATGGTGTTTGAGGTCACAAAATTGACCAAAAGTCACTCTCAAATTCTACAAAATCCTGTCTCTGGAAGCGTTAGATGCCCTACACGGGGGGAAAATGAACCCAGGGAGGGGATGCAGAGAGCAGCAGGTGGGAGCATCCCTTGCAGCAGCTTCTGCAGCTACATTAGCAGAGACCAGCCACCCTTGAGGAGTGCTGGGCCCGTGGGAAGGACGTGCTGTCAAGTAAAGGAGAACAGGAACGACAGCCAGAAAGAAAAATGGAGAGTGATAAGAGAAGCTAACAGTGGCCCTAGCAACTGCCTGAGGGCAGACTGGGAAATTTAATGTATTAAAATAACACTTTTAAATAATGGTCTAGTTAATTGATGCTAAATTACAGCTGAATGCCTGTAGAAGTACTTATGACATCTGCACTAATACCATTTCAGTTCATCAGGATTAATATTATTCTAATACTTGCCAAAGGAATTAATAAGTATTGGTACTTTAAAGCCTTTAAAGTGATGTTTTGAAATAGTTTGGCTTCCTTATCCCCCTTCTCCTTCCTCTCAGCCCTCATGAAAGCTCATTTGCAAAACTTATTAAAAATAGAGGTGTTTTCACAAATCTCATCCACTTGAATGATGATGTCATTCTTACCATGCTACTTTCTACACATGAAGACTGGAAGAACACTTCAGTTCTTGCAACCACCCAAAAAAAGAGGCAGAATTGGTGCAAAAAAAATAGTACCCTGTTAAGAAAACAAGCCCAAAAAGGAAAAGAAGGTATGATCACACATTTCCACCTCCCATAAATGAGAAAAAAACCCAATATATTATCTAGTGGCCAAGCTATGATTACAGTAGTAAAAAAACCCCAAAGCATCACTCTTCTGTTTGGATACAACGAGGGTTCAATGTCTCCTTCCTGCTCTGCTCCAGGGTCTCCAGGAAACAGAGGGCTGGAAGAGAGACCGGTGGGAAAGGACAGGGACTCTACCAGTCCCTGCCTTCTCTTGGTGACAGATCCCAAATGCCCTGTAAGCTCCTGTAGCTCGGAGGCAGCAACAGCCACCGCACGGCAGTTTTGATGGCTTGGCCAAGGGAACTGCTCCCAAGCGAAGCGCCTTCCAGAGAGGCCAACGTTTCAGCTCCGAAAGCCCCACGCTGGGCTGCAGGTGTTAACTCACAGCCTCTCTGCTGTTATCAGTCTCGAGTGGTGTTTTTCAAACGGTGACACACAAGGAGCTGCATCTAAAATCTCATTAAAATTTAACAGGATTTGGCGCCCTTAGCTCTCTGCTTCAGAAGCGAAGTCTCCAGCTCAGAGAGTCAATGTTTTTATTTTCATGTATCACGTTGCTCCTCTCACAGCAGCACACACTAGTGGAGTAACTCAGCAGCCAAAAACCCAGCCTTTTATATCTTCCACCATTCATCACCTATCACACTCTTTCCTCTGTTAATTGCTAGAGATGGTTTCATTTTCCCATCTTGCGTGTTTATTTTTATGTCAGGGATATCCTGTCCTCAGAGCCCACCTTTTCCAGCAAAATTTCCAATATCAAAGCTCAGAAGAAGAGGATAAATTGATAATGAATGGAAAGCCTTGACCTACAAAAGAATATTTAGGGCTGATCTGGCATTTCTTAAAATTACCCTGTTTAGGAGAGCTGTGCATGCAGATCATTAAAGATTAGACAGTATCAAACTCATTACAGCCAAGACCAAGAGTTCTGTTGACCCTGATCTAGGGTTGGATACTGAAAGAATCACCTTCTCTGGGTGTCAGGCTTTCAGTAAGCAACAGCTAAAGGAGCATTAGTATGTAAAAAAGTATTTGCTAGATACAAAAAAACCCCAACAAACCAGAAAAAAAATCCCCAACGTGCCACAGAATGACCTCCCTGTGCCCAAAAAACCTCAATCCCCAACGTGGATGTACCCTGTTTATGTGTCCCCTAGGCCAGCCACTCTGATATGGCAGGTACAGATACAATTGTCAGAAAAGGGTAAAATGAGAATAGGCTAGAACATGTCTAGTGATGTCAAGACTGACATTTAAAGGCTATTCCATAGCCTGATGCGAGACAGAAATGAGAATCTTCTTTACGATCGAGCCAGAAAATATGGAAACCAAGGGTAATATTGCAGTCCAACAAGACCTTTGATTCTGAGGGAATGTGGTCCATCACCTAGGATCTTGCTTTGTAGCTGAGGGACCGTAGTCCAAATTTTGGCTGTGCCACCTGGGAAAGTCCCCCCGGTCCATCTGTAACTCTCCTTCCATTGACATGGTATGCTCCAATATAATTTTATTAGAAACACTAATGCTTGCCCAGTAAATGACAGCCTGTGACTGCGGTGTAGGAGTCTAGAGGAAGATATTATAAGCAGGTGACAAATTATATCACCAAATAGGTAAAAACAAACACGATGGCAAGAGCCACTGTAAAATTTTGGGAGTTTTACTACAATATGGCAACTCTAACTCAGCAGTGGCTGTCCCGTGGCTGTCTTTTTCTGGGGTCTGGGACAATGCAGAGCTCAATCACCCCAGAAGCAGCACCGTGACCCCCACCTCCTCATGGCTGGTACATCCTTCTCAGCAGGATAAGACACCGTCTCTTCATGGCATGCAGAATCCAATGAGGGGGATGTGGCCACCCATCCCATTGTCCCACTGAGACACTCTAAGAGTTCAAGAGAAAAATCCAGCTATATTTAAAAGAATAAACAATGACAAACAGCACCCTGCGTGTCCGTCTGTCCATATCCTGTCCCCACCCCCCCCCCAAAAAACAAAATAAATTCAGAAACCTTGAGCTTCAGTTCTTTCTCTGTATAATAGTGTTCCAGTCAGATATATACCCTAAAATATCATGCCAAAACACATTTAACTAGGAAGGAGGAAGTAAACCAAAGCACACCTCAATTTTTTTTCTCTCTCAGAACATTTCTCTCTCAAAACCTGCTTCCTGTCGAGATTATTATTTAGCTGTTAAAAAGCACTTCTGTGACATATAGGCCCAAAACTGAGTCCCTTCCATTTTAAGCAGCATAAGAGTAATGAATATTAGCTAAGCAATGCATTAGAAGCAGGATCCTAAAAGCCAGCCATAAGCAGGCTGACACATTGCACCCTAAAAACCTGTAGCTGCTGTGGTGGCAGCAGTCACGGAGCCAGCAGGATGCACACACTGGTACCCAGGCTCAGCAGTAACGCTCACCCACAACTTGTAATGGATGAACATCACATCAGAATGCTAGCAGTCATACAATTGTACAATTGTCTAGGTTGGAAGGGACCTTTCAGATCATCTAATCCAACCATCAATCTAACTCTGATAAAAAACATCACTAAACCGTGTCTCAGCACTATGCCAACCCATTCTTCAAATACCTCCAGGGATGGTGCCTCAACCCCTTCCCTGGGCAGCCCATTCCAAGGCTGAATAACCCTTTCACTGTACAAATTGTTCCTGATATCCAATCTGAACCTCCCCTGGTACAACTTGAGGCCATCTCCTCTTGTCCTATCACCTGTGACTTGGGAGAAAAGACAGACCCCTGCCTCTCTACACCCTCCTTTCAGGGAGTTGTGGAGAGAGAGAAGGTCTTTCCTCAGCCTTCTTCTCTTCAGGATGAACAAACCCAACTCCCTCAGCCTCTCCTCGTAGGACTTGTGCTCCAGACCCCTCACCAGCTTCATTGCCCTTCTCTGGACCTGCTCCAGCACCTCAATGTCATTTTTGAGGTCAGGGGTCCCAAACCAGACACAGCACTCACAGAAAAAGCTGGAGCAACATCAGACATGGAGAGATCACAGAAACAGAACAGTATATCATGTTCATTCACGCTTATTTTTTCCAGTCCTGTTGTTTCTCAAGCAGGCCCAAAAGTTGAGCTCTGGGACTAAATGCAAGCAGTTCATACAGAAGATTGACCGTGATGCTGGCAGGAGAGTCATCACCCATGTGAGCCTGCCTATCCTGTGAGCTAAATGCAGATCAAAGCAAAGAAAAACAAATACTCTTCCTAGAAAAATCCCAAGTTGATTCAGGACTTTAAGGACACAAACTATTAGAAAAATACTCAGTACTTTCTTTCTTTTTTCCTTCCTTCCCTTTTTTCCTTCCTTCCAAAATAAAGACACAAACATAGCAAGCCCCAGTAGATGTGTTTGCCCCAGATATTCTTTTTTTTCTGGTTGCAAAGTGGCAGGAACAACAGGGAGTTGGTGGGCTGGGGTTCCCCAAAGCCCTGCGCCGGCCACACCACCCTTCTGAAGGCTGAAGCCTTTAGATGAGAAGTTTAAAAACCTCAAACACACAGTGGAATTGATTTGTGATTAAAGGAGGGATTAAATGCTGAATCTGGGGCAATCAATAGCCCTGCTAATGCTTAGTGCAAGATTTCCTGCTCCAGCCAAACCCCCTTTTCTTTGCTTTGAGACCATTGTCCTTATCAGTGGAAAGATGATCCTTTGAAGATAACGCCTGTCTTTGTTTCCCCACAAACACCATCCCTCAGCACAGCCTGCAGCTCAACAAACCCTGCAGGACCCTCATTTCCCATTGGTATCCTGTGCCTTATCTCTCAACACCCACCCTCAGCCCCCCAAAACCCCACCACACCCCTCAAATGCTACCCCTGAAAACCCCAAACACCCTTAAAAGCACCCAAGGCACAAGTTTACTCCTAGAAATGGCTGGGCTCCACTGGCTGAATCTATGCAGCGTGTTTACAGCCGGCGGCATGGGATGTGACTAGACCCACTATTATTTTTAACTTATCAGAATCCATAATAACAGCAATTAGCCTCCATTAAGCAAAAGATCTGCATACTTCCACTTCACAGCAACAGATTTTATTTCTTCTCTTGCAATGAAGTATTTTTATTAGCCAGATGGATCACGAAATTGTTACAAAAATTGGCATGTAAACTCTCTAAACGCACCTAAAGTAATTAATACTGATTTATAAACATTCAGGATTAGAGAACAAATACTTAATTCTCCCCTAATCCCTCAGCCAGCCCTGCTTTGTGTTCAACATACAGGAATATAGATTAACTGGGCTGAAGTTAATAGCATTTGAAGGACAGAGCTGATCAGTCATGCATAGCTCCATGATATGCAATATTCTTCCACCACCGATTAGACTGTAACCTGGGGGATCAGGACGAATTCAAGAGACTGTCACTTTCTGGTTCCATTTCCAGCTTTCCTCAGAAACTCACAGACAGCAGGATTCAAGATATCAAATCTTTGAAGAGGATCAAACCGGACACCTTATAAACCAATAAGCCAGTGCAGTAGGCTGGGATTAAGTGGCAAAACTGATATCACCTACATATTATTTCTGTTGAGTTTCACAAGAACTAATTCCTCTTCCCAGCCCTGCCAGTGACTTGCTTTATGACTTGGGGCAAGTCACACCTTGGCATTTTTGTGTCCCTTATCATCCTTACCCACCTCCTCTGCTCCACAGAGACTGGGCTTACCCTTTTGCTGCAGCAGAACCGCATGCAGCGCCACTCACTTTGAACAAGGCCACCAAGTGTTGCTGTAATACAAACGATTAATAACAATACAAGCCAACATCTGCTACAATTAACCTCTGTTTCAAGCTAGGTGTCAGCATGAAGTGTGCTGCTTTGGGCATTAGAAGGAAATTAGTGCAATTTTCTGAAAAGCTCCTAGGTACAACTCAGCCCAATTTTTTTTATCTTCTCCTCTCCTGGTTGGGGGTGCCCTTCTGTTCCTGCCAGTTACATGACAGCTTTAAAAACAAAGTCTTTTCTGTGTAAAGGAAGGCCTTATTTGCCTCAGTGCAGTTTTTTTTCAATTAAGGAAGGATACCATTCAGGAGAAAGAGATTCTGTCTAAAAGCCAACGCCAGCAAAGCACAAGAGCTGCCACGCTCTTGCATTATCACACAGGCACAAAGAGGTTTATCACAAGCACAATTGTGGCTAAAGGCAGCTGAGCAAACCCGGCAGAAGACAGGCACATTGAGCCTGCTGAGGTAGGAGCTCACCAACACCTTACATCCAACAGCAGAGAATAAGCAGGAGAGGAAAAATCACCCCAAAACCACTGAGCACACTGCACACTTACCTGCAGGTCCCTCCAACACATCTAAGCACGGGATGGAGCAGAGAGTCTCAGAAGGGAAAACACCAAAATGAAATACTGCTGCCTTCTGCAGGGAGTGGGCTTGTTTCCCCAGAGCAGCTGGGCACCAGCATCACCAGGAGTTAGCGCTTCAATTAGTGCAATCATCAGTTCAAGGGTTTCAGGTGTTTTACAGAGTGACCTTTTCACCCAGCTCTAACTCCAAGGCCTCCTGCACACAATCTTTTCCCTTAATAAGTCCACTTTGCCCTCAGGTGAGCTATTATACATCAGGACTGCTTCTTTCATCACAGCATCTCTCCCAAAGCAATCAGATCTCGCACTCACGTGGCACTTCAACCCTCAGAAACCATCTCGGTGTTTTATGAATTTAACAAGGTAAGATACACA
Organism: Jacana jacana; assembly: GCA_013400555.1. Classification (NCBI taxonomy): domain Eukaryota; kingdom Metazoa; phylum Chordata; class Aves; order Charadriiformes; family Jacanidae; genus Jacana; species Jacana jacana. The sequence continues at coordinate 191,326 of VZTM01001395.1, forward strand.
TTCTCTTTCCGGGTCACTTCACCCAACGCCGAGGTGCGGGCAGCTCAGGGGTAAAACACCACTGCAGTTCAACAGTTCACCACCAAGCAAGGAAATACCACCCTGTACACCACAAACTGCATTTTGGTACTTGAAACTGGGAGTCAGCCACTTGTTTTGTGCCTGTCACCCCGCTTTTTTTTTTCATTCATGGACACCTAAATCATGTATTGGAGGAGAAAAAAACATTTGTTTGCTTTATCCTCCCTGCCAGACTTTGGACTCGACCTCCAATATTATTTTGTAGGTGCTACTACCACAGCTGCCTCCTGTCAACTAATTACCAGTGGGGTAATTAGTTTCAACCACCCTCAAATGGAGTTCACTGCTAGAGGTGCCCTTTGCAAGGCCACCAGCTCTTCTCCAGCCACACCAAGTAGTTGTAGCTGAAAAACGTTGTACAAAGCCAAGCAGAATTACGTGTTTGGCAGAGTGTTTTCTCCTCCACTGACCCACCACTGGTGGTAGCTAACAAATCTGCTTCTGGACACATGCAGGGAGCTCCCGTTCCCTTGGTGGAACCTGGGTCATTGTTTTCAATGCAAACCACGTTTCTCATTCTCCCAGCTCACCTCTCACTACTCTCTGTGCTGTCCCTTCAAATTATTTTAACATTATTCACATAAAAGCATTCCCCGTCACCTACCTGGCTGCCTGGAACAGCCCTCTTATCCGTTAGCCACATCAATCCTCCAACTGCTTTTTCAAAATCCTCTCTCTTGTCATTCCTCCAGCCGTCTTGGTTTCTTTTCTCCTCTGTGATTTTGATGTGGTCATTCAACTTAATGGAAATTTCCCCCAGAAAACTGGCTGTGTGCCACCCATTACCCTTTTTCACGTGTATTTTTAGCCATCTGATCCAATGAGCAGAGTTGCATGTAAAATAAAGCTATTTTGTTTATGAGCTGCAAGCACTAATTCCCAACGCCTGTTCCAAGAAGTCAAAGTCAAACCCCTCTCCGCTGCTGTGTGCGGCTGCCGTTAGCGCTCACGGGTGTAACATCCTGCACTTGGGCCACAACAACCCCATGCATCGCTACAGGCTTGGGGAAGTGTGGCTGGAGCTGCCTGGCAGAAAAGGACCTGGGGGGGCTGGTCAACGGGTGGCTGAACATGAGCCAGCAGTGTGCCCAGGTGGCAAAGAAGGCCAATGGCATCCTGGCTTGCATGAAAAATAGTGTGACCAGGAGAAGTAGGGAGGTGATTGTCCCCCTGTACTCAGCACTGGTGAGTCTGCACCTTGAGTCTTGTGTCCAGTTCTGGGCACCTCAGCACAAGAGAGATATCGAGGTGCTGGAGCGAGTGCAGAGGAGGGTAATGAAGCTGGTGAAAGGCCTGGAGAACAAGGCTTATGAGGATCAATTGAGGGAGTTGGGATTGTTTAGTTTGAGGAAAAGGAGGCTGAGGGGAGACCTCATCACTCTCTACAACTGCTTGAAAGAGCATTGTAGAGAGGCTGGTGCTGGTCTCTTCTCACGGGCAATTAGTGATAGAACAAGAGGGAATGGCTGCAAGCTGCAGCAGGGTAGGGTTAGGCTGGACATTAGGAAAAAGTGTTTCACAGAGAGAGTGGTCAGTCAGTGGAATCAGCTGCCCAGGGAGGTGGTGGACTCACCCTCCCTGACTGTGTTCAAGAGTAGATTAGATGTGGTGTTGAGGGATCTGGTGTAGGGGAGAACTTGTAGAGTAGGGCTGATAGTTGGACTTGATGATCCCAGGGGTCTCTTCCAACCTAAATGATTCTATGATTCTATCCAACCTCTGAGGAGAGATTGCTCTTGGCTGGAGGGTGTTGATGTGGGCAGCAATGTTTATTGTTTGACAGCAGGACGGGCGGTCTATTTAACTCCAAGTTTGTGTAGTGGCTTAAGGCACCACCGAGTACTCGGCCAAAGGAGTCCCCTTCTGCAGTTGGAGGCAATTTGGGACAGGATGCTGAAGCTGTACTTCTGTACCACCATGAATATGTTTCTGGGAGATGGAATAAGGGTCGTTAGAGGTCAGACTGGAGGTAAATCACAAAAATCTTTTTAAATGCTGCTGTGTGGAGCATCTGGATAAATACCTTCTCCAAACCAAGGGGGTTAGATTGCTCTGTGTGGGCAGAGATGCAGCAATTTCAGAACTTCAAAAGCCAACATGCCTGGGAGACTAAATATATACTTGCATTTAAATTACTCTGCAAGCCACATTACACTCAACCTATGCGGGAACCCTATAAAAGAGGTTTTTATGTTACTCCTCATTCTCACGGGTAAGAAAGTAAGTCAAAGCGAAAGCACTGCAGATGAAATACAGCATGAAGATATAGTACCATTGCTTGCAAAAAGATTTACCCTGACAAATTTTAAAGTACTTTTAGGAGGCTAATCTCCTTCCATAAGTGATGGAGACACATCAGAACGTGAAGTACAAGAACATCCAAACACAATGAAACGCAAGAACACCCAAACACGAGGTGGCTTGTGTAAAATACCTGAAGTTGGTCTCTCATACAAGTGTATTGTATGACATTTCACAGGAACTGCATTAAGTTCCATCTGCTCCAGATCAGCTTTTCTCAAGCCCCACTCCATCTGCCAGGACCGTCCTGCAGTTCCACCTTCTCTGATAAGGCAGGAATTCCACACGCAGAAGCATATTTTCGCCACCCACCTCTGGTATTATTGCAAAAGGAAATGAGATAATACTTGCTCAGTATTTCAAGTATTCCCCATGCAGGGTGTATCATCATTTGGTTAAACACTAAAAATTTCCAAAGCTCAACTTGTGTAGGTGGAAAGGGCAGATGTATCACGTACTACTTCTCTTCAACTCCCAAGCCCTCTGGAGAAAGCTGGAAATGGAAGCCTATCATTCAGCCATTTGCTGTCAGATTCAGCCTGGACATTTGACAGGAAAACCTTATAGAATTGGTATTTACTGTATAAGCAATAGCCCATAGAAGCTGACGGAGTGGCAGGGAAAATTCCCGTGTGCATTCAGGGCCTCCCATCTTCAGATGACTTCCTTCTAGCTGGCAATGAAGATGATGATAACACCTCCTGAAATCACTGAAGAAATGCAACTTCTGCAAATTTAGGGAAAACAAACTTGTGGCTTCTGCTTAATCAGCAAGGAAATTTGCTGTGTAATTCCACAGCATACAGGGCAATAGAAACCAGAGCTCAGATGTGCCAGGCACAGATCCTTGCCTACAAGTAATTTGCTGTCACGGACCATGGCTAGCCATACTGACAGATGAAAAGGGGACAGGATGAGGGAGAAAGTAGCAAGGAATGCTGGTATCTGTATAAGGATGTGCTCTGAGCACTCACAGTCATTGATAAATCACTGCCTTAGCACACTCCCTTCAGCTGGGTGCCTGGTTTCCAAGGTGGGGCCACGAAGAAGGCAAAACGGGATGTCCATCCAGTGCATCACCACGTACCCATATCGGCATCCTGGTGGGGTTATGGCCTCGGGAGCCATATGGAGGTTGGGTATTTGCTGTGCACTTTCCTGCTGGTCATGAACTCGAGGAATGCTATTTGCTGCAAAGCACCTTGTTATGGCCTAATGAAGGATGCCAGGAAAAATAAATGATAGAGAAGCAACAGTGCCTCCTGAAATTAAAATCTGGAAAGTGTCCAAAGAGATCTATGCAAATTGTATATTTTAACCACAGGATGTCTGCAATAGTTTTCTATTAACCATCAATCACTACTTTTAAATCTCGTCTGCCTTTGTTATAAGCCAGGAGCATAAATGACTGCAGTGGTCACCCACACTACATATATTACACCCTTTAGTTGCAATTTACCTTTCTGTTTAAATAATGCTATTTCTCCCCAGGCATAATATAAAGAATACTGCAAAGACAGCAATATTATTATTTCTTGGCAAGAGGAATGGAAAGGTTAAAGGCAAACACTATACAAAGAGTTATCATTTATAGACCACAATGGTGTGCTTCCTACAGCAGAAACAGAAGATACTGTCCATTCCTGAGAGAGATTTCATTTTCACCGAAGCAGAACCAATATGGAACAGTCATAAACGGTACATGCAGTGGAGGAACACATTTTGAGCTGCCCTTATTTCTACGCAGCTTCCTTACAGTGTTTACATCTAGACTTATAGCCTCTCATATCCTTTGTCTGTGTCTGTGTACAGTGCTTTCAAGTTCAGTGCCCTGTGGAAGAAGCACATTTTTAAAAGGAAGGCTTTATGCAACTCAGTGCTGCCAACCCGAATCTGAGGTGTTGCTTTTCAGGTGAAAGAGGCACTAGCAAAATCTAACAATCCATTTGGGAACCCCCTATTTATTAAGGCAAGGAAGGTATGCAAAAGGGTTCAAGGGCATTAGGAATCCACCTTAAAAATCTGTACATTCATGGCAGATTCTAACAGCCCTGTAGCAACCAGGGCCAGGAGCGGGAGAGCATCAGCACTTCAGCTTCTTCAGTCCTGAAGCTGTGTGTACAAAGTAAAACAGCTAATTCAGTAACTACTGATCTAAGACCAGGACTTTCTTAGGTATCTTTGGAAGTTAAGTGCCAAAATCCCACTCCAGGTTATGTAGTTGAAACTGAGGGGATGAAGTGCAAAACCACTTGTCTTTGTGGAGCTATTGCTCTAAGTTTTACAGGTTGAGCCTTCAAGTGCAACATTTAACAGCTGGACCAAACGGGTGCAAAAGCAGTATTTTCACAGCACAAACATCTCCTACAGCTTTGCCTTCAATTCTGATCAACTTCAGATGATTTGCTGCATTATAAAAATGCAAAAGAAGCAATCTCACACAGTTTTTGTTGGGTAGTTATCTTGAGATAGCAAGAAAAAGCTTGGTAAACCCCCTGTATTTTATCATGACTTAGGACGTGTTCAAGCCTAAGACAAAAACCACCATAGTCAGTGCAGTTCCATTAGCAATTAAAGACACTAAAAGAGACCACCTCCATGAGTGATAACCCATAAATTGTCCAAAGACAACACGAGACACAGTTACAGGCAGCACAGCGTGGTTCCAAGCTCCTTGCTTCCGACGATTTAGCTGCCTCCTACGAAAGGCAAGGCAACCCTGCAAATGCAGGAAGGCAAAAATAACGTCCTCCTCTGAGTATCACTGCTGGGGTGCTGGACGGTTGCCACTTCTTCCAGTAGCTGAGAGAGAAATGCAGGTTCGCTGACATTTTCTCCTTTGTTGGTACAGAACATTCGCATCCAAAATGACAAGAACGGCGCTGGAAAACAAATCTCCAAACTCGAGCAGCTTAAAGTAACGGGCAAATCTTGCATGATGATTCTGAAGGTGGTGTAGGATTGCTGGGCTCTGCTGTCCGATGCATCAGTGGGATTAGCAGGAGGAACAGAAAAGCATCAGCCTGGTGGGGTTCCATCTGCATCGCTGTATATGGTACATTTGAAAGATGACCCAGTGCGTGATACTCATTGCTACCTTCTTGGCCATGTGCTTAAATATCACCTGGTGATACTTGGTGATAAAATCCTCTTTTTCTCACAGCCACGCAGTTCGTTGTGTCTGCCCCACGCTCAGCTCCTTCTGCCGTACACAACCCCCCTACAGGGCTGGGTGGGCACAGACTGCTACCAAAGAGGGACTTGGTTTAATATTATTACTGGCCTGAGACCTAGGAGCTACAGTATAAACCCCAATCCCACTGCACACACGCCAAAGGTGTACAGGACAGACGTGGCTCCCTGCCCCAAGGATGCCGCTCCTGAGCCACAGCAGTTCCTCTCACAGCCAGGCTTTGCTCCAGTACGTGACTGGGAGACCTGGGCACAGCTTCAAAAGCTACAGCAGCGATGAATCACGACACCAGTTACTCATATCTTGCTGTAATGCTTAGGAAACCAATCAGAAGTATTTATACGTCCAATATACAGAATGTGCCACCTCCTCCACACACTGGGATAAAGCTGTAGCTGCTATTTGCCTCAAGCAGACAAAACACAAGAAGACTGGAAGGCTGAAGAGAAGCGGAGGAAGCGTCCAAGGAACGGCTCCTGTGATTGCCAGGATCATCCCCAGGTGCAGTGAAGGGGAAGGGATTTAAAATAGCAAGAAAAAGAAAATCCAACACTGCAGTTCTCTACTCAGATCTTCAACTCCAGGTTGACTTCTGCAGCCAGAAGACTTTGATAAGAATTACGAGGGATCAGTTTGTACATTGCCAATACATCTGTTTTTAGAGAGACTGAAAATAAACATACCGTGGGCTTCGTGACCTCCCTGTGTGCTATAGAATTTGAGGTGGGGGCAACTCCACCAAGGGAAATGGGATTTCCAAGGTAAGGCAAGTTAGCTCATGGTGATGGGAGATGGTGTGAAGAGTAACTGGATCAAGTGAGTCTCCCATATAACTCATCTCTAACAAGTATTGTTAATATACCAGCACCTGTGGGGTGCCATCGGCTCGCCTTTGTTTAACTGAACACGTCTGAAGTCTGATTCTATCACCTTACCCAAATGTTATGACGTAAACCAGCACCAAACAAAGCCAGACAAAAACCAACCACCCAACAAAAAACCTGCTATGCCAACCAAAACAAGCGCTGGGACGGAGGCTGTGCAGAACCAACCCTTGTATTCTCCTTCTTTGTCCTGCCATTGTCTGTGTCCTCCCGGTCACAGCTATTAAGCCCCACACATGCCTCCCCTTCACACCACGCCATTTCCTCTGGTGTGTGGATTTCAGTCAGGAAGCAGACAGACAAAAACGCCACACCAGCCAAATCCACTGGCAGCAGAGATGTTCTGGTGCCTCCTCTTGCAGAGAGCTTTCAGCTATCCAAAGTTTAAATTAACTTTCCGAGAGGGCACGAAAGCCAGACCTCAGGTAATTACATGCTCATCTCTCCCTTGGGCTCAATATTTATTTATTTTAGGACATCTAACAGCTCTCTTGAGTTTGCTCTACAACTCAGGAAAAATGATTACTTAGTCCCTGAACCTACAAACTCTATTCTGTGTAAATTTTACACCCGGAGCTATGCAGGGTGATTAAAAAAAAAGGCAGAGTTTATCAAACTTCCTGAAAACTTGATTTGCTTCATGGCTCATCTGTCTTCATAAAACCCACTGAAGGCTGAGACCACTGGCAAAATTTCACAATCAGCACCTAAGTAAGAAAGAGAACGTGTATGCAACCACTTCACTTCATTGATTTTGATTTTTATCTTGTTTTCTTTTCATAATTTGTTGTTGTTTGTTTGGGTTTTGCTTTGTTTTGTTTAAAAAACCCCAACAAAGTACCTTATGAGGCTATTAATAATAATTCACAGCCCACTATACTTTGAATATTTTTGCAACTCTCAGAGGGACACAATCCACAGCTTGAAACAGGGACAAAATTCCTGGCCTTAAAACCGAATAAGCTCTCATACTGACGCTTCAATTTACACACACAAGTCACTCCCCTGAAGCCCCCAGCAGCTTCTCTCTTCTGGGCTTTAGAGCTTCCCTCATCATCAGAAAGACCTGATTATTTATTTTATATGGCTTTCACCGTGAGAGAGGTCCATGTGTAAAAGCAGATGTTTTCCCACCACGGTGCTGGCCTGGAATTTCATTTTAAAACATACTATAATGGAAACATGCAGGTTTGGGTTTGGTGGGGTTTTTTTGTTGTTCCTGTTTGTTTTTTTGCTTAAAATGGATATTTCATAAAATGCTGGTTCAACAGCTGGAGCCAACTCAATGACTAGGCTACACTGAAGGGGATATCCCATTAAGATACATGACAAATCGAGCACTTGTGTTGACAGAAGATCTGCTTTTCTATCCGCTTTTCTCACGCTCTAGGAAAAAGTGGTATATTATCTCTTTGTCTGTTATTTGAGGGTAACTGAAATGAGGATTATGTGAGGCTGATGAGGACCTTTGTCCCCCTCCTTTCTCTGCCCTCTGCATGTGCAGTTTTTACCACTGTTCCAAACACTTCATGGCAGCTGGAGAGCAGCAAGCCCTGTATAAAGCCACCTTCCCAGGAGGAACAGAGAGATGTGATTTGCCTGTAGTTCAGGCAGGAGGTCACCAGGAGGCCAGCAGCCAAGCTTCTGATTGCAGCTCCAACATATGCCATGCACAACACAGTACCAAAAAGACACACAACCCTTTCCCTGCAGCCCCACAGCCTTCCCTTGTGACCCACCAGCCTGGCTTCTCCCCCGTCCTACCGTCACCAACACCACAAAGTGACCAGAGACACCACAGTGAATCACAGAATCCTCCAGGTTGGAAGGGGCATCTCAGATCACCGAGTCCAACCATCAACCTAACATTGCCAAAACCACCATTAAACCCCCACACCATGCCTACCTATCTTTTTAAATATCTCCAGGGATACTGGTTCCACCACTTCCTGCTCCAAGACAACCCTTTTGGTCAAGAAATTTTTCCATATGGCATGTTTGGAAGGAATTTGCCTACTTGCTTAGGTGACAGTTCAGCACACTGAGCCCATCCACCGCTTTGCGATGCTGGAGACTTGCTACAGGCCACCAGCACGTGTCTCTCGAAGGCACTTCACCAGGGCCACAGTTGAGAGGTGAGCTCACTGTTCAGCCAAGCCACAGCTAGAAGAGGTGTCTGACACACAAAAATGCTCCAGCCACCTGCCCCAGAGAGCTGACCAAGCCCAAGATGACTGGTTGTGCCTGGCCCAGGCTTCCACACCGGCTTTGCTCCTTCTACCCTGGAAAAGGCTTTGCTGACGAATTGCTCAGGCTCTGCAAGTGTCCTAACCCTGGCCAGCAACATAACCTACATTCTGATGGTATTGCCAGCAAAACCTCACTCTATCTATTCATGCTTTGCACTAAGGACTAAAACCATACAGTTCACGCTAAAGCATAAATCACGTAGAGCTATTTCTCAATTACCACCACCGTAACTATACAATATCTATTATTTAGCGTTCTGGCACGTTAGTTTGTAGGGCTCTTTACAGCATCCCTGAACATTCTGACCTGGCTGGCCCCATGAGCTGCTTCTGGGTTCTCCAGCTTGGCAACAGCTGGATTCACTCAGCAAACCTCCTCTCCAGCATGGGGCGACCCGGCCAGTCAGAACTATGCTGCTGTCCTGAAACAATGCAAGATTAAAAGCGAGCCTAAAGCTGCTCTGGAGCAAGAGGAGAGAGGAATCACATTTTGTCACGTCTAACTTAGCACACAGCCTCATTTTATTCCTAGGCTAGCTGAATCAATCCTTTATCTGTCACCATCCTGTGTCTCTTGTCTTTATCTATAGAAACTCATAAAGCTTGAGAATGTAGTAAAGGGTGAAACCATACTAACAAAAATCCAGGAAATTAGGAAATATAATTCTAAATACTGAGCTTGCAAAGCAACCTTTGGCAAATCATTCCCCTTCACAGCAACTTGATTTCCCCAACCACAAAGCAGGATAGCAAATGCTTTGCTGTTATGTTATTTGAGCGGCTGTTCTGAAGTCTCTTAGGATATGCCTCACAGATGGAAAAGTTGATGAGGATACATATATATATATATATATATATGCACATATAAACATTCACATGCCCCAATGTCCTGAGCTTTCAACACAGCTAAAAATCAATGGCAATGATAGAGTGAAAAATATTGTTTAATTTGTGATGGTAGTTTTGAAAGTATAACAACATGAGTTCCTTCCTTCCGGAGGTGCAATTACATCCCATCACATGCCTACATAAGGGAGGATCTTATTTTACCAGCTATGACCAGTTCATCCTTATCACTGGTCACTAGCAGTACCCCCTTCTCTGTTTTTGGACCTGGAGGAGTAAGAAGAAATAAATGCATTATCAAGGCAGAAGACAGCAGACATTTTTATGATCTGTGGGAACAGAGGTCATAATAAGTCTGCAAGACATTGCATAAATGTCTCCAGATAAAATTGTTAGCTCTGGATGGTGCACATTTCCTAAATACTTAATACTGAAATTACCTCTCAGAAGAGTTTCTCTGTGTTTTGCTAACCTATAAAAGACAGGCAGCCCAGATCCATGCAAGAACCTCCAGGAAGGAAAGAGTCAATTCAACTGCCTCGTGATGACAGAGTTTGAAAGTTCTGCATGTGGTGACTGCAGAGGGCCAGGAAGTGAAAGTAGTATCAGCAAGGGACAAGTCCTTACCAGGCTTTCCAGGGACACCCGGAGGTCTGAGACACCAGGTTGCCACAGTGGCTGTGCCATCAGGAGAGCAAGTGAGAGGGACGTTTCTCACTCAGGTCCATGTGGACACATCTATGTGGCCAAACTGGGAGCGTGCTCCCCTGGGTGGCTCACACCGCGCAGGGTACAACCAGCTCCCCTCTCGGAGCCTGGTACATCCCTGTGGGCATGTTTTAGGAAGGCTGGAACGGTGGAACAGTGAAGTTGAAACTTGTTGATTTCTCTTAAAAGTGAAAAAAAAAGCAATACTTCAAGATTGCTTTATAATGCAGACATAAACCAGCTGATAACTACCTAAAAAGTACCGAAACTAACCTCTCTTGGAGGCAGAGCCCTAACAAATCGCCCAGCCACCTACACGCGTTTATGGTTGTGGCTGCCCAGGGATCGCTTAGAACTGAATTAGCAATGGAAGTCATTAGACAAGGAATGATTCCAAGAAGCTGGTGTCTCAACAGCAGAAAGTGAATGAAGAAATCATAATTGCAGACAACGGGGCAGAATGACAGGGTACCAGACAGACTATTTCCTCAATGAAAGAACTGTGAATTGTAATGAAGTCGCAGAGTCAGCATGTGGCAAAGGTGCCCTGGAGAGACTGCCCTCATTTTTCCCTTCAGGCTACAGAAGATCATTTAACACATTTAAGCAGGGAGGCACACGATGAGGTCCCTTAAAAACCATGAATGCAGACTCTCCCACGCCTGAGGTTTGGTTCTGGCAGGTGTACCTGCAGTGCCCCAGCCCTGGACAGCCAGCACCCACCGTTCAGAAATAAATAGCTGAGCTTTTCTGCAACAGATTTATCTCTTGGAAGGAATGAAATTCAAGGAGACTTGAAATTGAAGAAGAGGACGAGAACTATGCTGCTATTTCCTGCGCCCGGTCTGACAAAATGGGATCTGGTATTTCAGATGGACAGAGCTCCTCACCTGCCTACTCTGCCACGGGAGGAAAGGATTTGTGCAGGAAATCATGTCCTTCTCTGTCCTGACGTAGAACAGGAAAGGTGCTTGGAACTCCCTTCATACACCACGTGCTTCATTTCACAGCCCTAAGAAGAAAGCCTTTTAAATTACAGAATCACAGAATATCAGGGATTGGAAGGGACCTTGAAAGATCATCCAGTCCAATCCCCCTGCCAGAGCAGGAACACCTAGAGCAGATCACTCAGGAACGTGTCCAGGCAAGTTTTGAATGTCTCCAGAGAAGGAGACTCCACAACCTCCCTGGGCAGC
>VZTM01001395.1:202801-226371 GCA_013400555.1 Jacana jacana
TGGCCTTCTTGGCCATGAGGGCACAGTGCTGGCTCATGGTCATCCTGCTGTCCACTAGGATCCCCAGGTCCCTTTCCCCTACGCTGCTCTCCAGCAGGTAATTTCCCAACCTATACTGGTTGGGATATATATAAATACCCAAAGATAAATATATACCCAAAGCCACATCTCCCTCAAGTCTGGGAGAGCATCAGGGGGCAAACGATCACAACGTTCTCACCCTGTTCCTTCATTCTTCCTCAAGCACCTGCATTGGTGTCTGCTAGGGACTGCTGAGCCACACAGATGTTTGCTGTGATGGATTGCTCCTTCTCATTGGTTCTCCTGCTCCCATCGCTGATGTTTGGCTCCACACATGCACCACCAAGGTGGCACCAAGCCCAACATCCAAGCCCCTATGGCAGGGCAGGTGGGTGCCACAGAGCCAAGCAGCACAAGATGGAAATGACCAGCAGCCCTGGTATGGCTATGCCAAGCACAAGAGAGCATTCCTGGTGATGGCTCCATCCCATCTGGGAGAAGAGCAGCTGTGTAGCTGCCAAGTGCTGTAAACCACAAAGGCACCATCACACAGGCCCTTACTGGCAGCTTTTTTTGTTTTTTACTTATTTTTTTCCCCTCTTTTTTTCGCTCTGTCACTGATGAACAGGGCAGGGGAAACACACTCCGGATACATGCGTGTACGCAAACCACAGACAGCCCGCTCTGGGACAAGCTCGGTCCTAATAACAGCCAGGTCTCTGTTGCTGGAAGCCTCTAGTCTGTGTTTCTCAGCCCTCTGAGAGTGACAAACTGCCACTGCACAACACATCCAGAGCCCCGTGAGGTGGTTGCTGCCAGAGCAGGCTGGAGCAGCCTCCACTGGGTTTGGTACAGACAGGTCACAGAAGAGACTTAGCTGGATTTAACCAACACGCACAGCCCCAGTCTTGGCTTTAAGGAACAGGCAGATTTTCAAAGCAGAGAATGAGGCAAGATCCACCTGTGGACTGCAAGTCAGGTCCAAGTGAATGGACACAGGTATCCAACCTGGTCTGGTGGGAGGTGTCCCTCCCCATGGCAGAGGCATTGGAAGTCAATGATCTTTAAGGTCCCTTCCGACCCAAACCATTCCACGACTCTATGACTGGTTTCCAGCCCAACAGTTTCCAGGGAAGTCAAGAAGAGCTTCAACAGAAACAATTGGGTCAAGACAGGTAGACTTGAAAGTCCTACTCTTAAAATCCTTTGGGTGCCAGCAGCTGCTGCTTGGCCAACTAAGGAGCCCTGAGCCTTCAGCCTGGCTGCTCCTCCCCATTTGTTCTGAGCACTGAAGCTGCTGACAGGGGTGTGCATGTAACAGAACCATGAAGACCGAGGTTGTGCTCTGCTCGGAGTTACCAAGGAAGCTGTAGACCCCTGCCTGCATGTCTCTCTTGCAGAGAGATTTCTCTGCAATTTCATGACATTTCTGGCGCCAGTACTACTAGTACATATCATTTCCTCATGACTAAATTCAATAAAACTCAGAACTCTGACCTCTGTGTGTGACAAGCCAGATTTTCACCTTGTCAATCCTGATGAAAGGTCTCTACAGACTGTCCTTGTGCACTGTGGACAGCCCTTGTGGGGACCTTACCAAATGCTGCAGAACTACCCCTGAAAGTAGAGGAACCCAGACAGATGGCTGGTTTGGGAAGAAGCCCTGTAAGCTGTGATCTGGACACGCAGGAAGCAGCTCTGATTTGTCTAGACTTCTGGCTTCTTTGCAAGAGGCTGGTGTTCATGCAAATAAAGTGAAAGGAGAAGTTACAGTGGTGACAGACAGCCTCGAGAGCCTCCGCGGAGGGTAGGACCTGGGATTAGGTTGCTTCTCAGAAGCACTTTTTAAAAGGTACTGTTAACTCCCAGATTGGACAAGGTAGAGAGCTTTCCCTTATGAATTACAGATAAACCCTCTGATGTAGCAAATGCCAGATATCCTGACACTCAGCTAAATGCAAGGGAGGAGGGAGAAAAACCATGCAGAGACACCTCATCCTCCAATCTGGTGTGAGTTTATAATCAAAGATTTTTAGAGGCTAAGGGCCAGACTTTCAGAAGTACTCCCATAAGGTTCTAAACAAGCGGTTAGATCTTCAAAGAGCTCAGCTCTAATTCAGGCACATAAATGAAGTGGACAGATTAAAACAAAACAAAGCCAAACCCACGCTGAGACAACAGCAGCTGTCTGTGTCCACAAGCAGCTGAGAATGACAGCTGAGAGAGGAACGTGGGCCACTGGGGAACGCTTCGGCAACGGCGCTTTGGTCAGAGTTGCCCATCTCGGTGGCTCCTGCTTCTGTAACCTCATCCAGCGATGCTGCCAGGCAAGTCCCATTCCTCCTGCGAGGTGCTGGGTGCCAGGCGCTTGCAAAATCCAGCCACGGGAACCAAGCAGGATGAAGGGCAGCGTGGGCAACCTTCAGAGGATGTTACAGGCCATCAGGGGATGGCTCAGACTCAGAGATGAAGAGGTGGACTTATAAAGCACCGTCTCTTTCAGTAGGAAGGGTCAAGCGTCCCATGGGATTTGGTAACTCAAACATTCACGTTCCTGCAAACCAACACTCCAGCTTTTGCAGAGGTCTGTGAAGGACTGTCAGGCAGCTGTGGAAATGGGAACATGAGGAAATTGCCCATACGAAAATGGTTAATTCAGACCAAAAAGGCAGAAGCAAAAGAGCTTGGCAGATCTTCTGAGGGTAAAGCTACAACCCCCACTCATTGAAAGTCTGGATACCAGGAAACTCAACCCGATGGAGTTAAAAGACCCTATTTTGGCCTGTCAGAGCCCGGAACCAGCCAAGTTCAGGCCAGCTGCTGCTGTTCACAGCTACAGCAGCACCTCTGAGCAGTGAACTCATAAAGACACACAGCTTTCCCAGCACATCAGGGACCTCTACGTGATGCCAGAGAGCTGTACACCCCCAGTTACAAATATCGTGTCTACTTAAAAATAATTGAATATTGGGAAAAATCCTCTTTTCCAATTTAAATTGTGACTGTTGAAAAAGGTGAAGGTAAGGCATTTTAAAATTATTTCATCTAGTGAGCAGGAGAGTTTTGGTCTCCCACCAGCCCCTTGCACTACCATGTCAGAGCTGGCCACAGAAGTAAGAAAAATTGTTAAGGAGACACCCAAGTTTTTTACTAGCAGTTTTAATAGCTGGTTTCCTTTTGTCAGTACTATGGTTAGCCCTCTTGTCCTCCACTCCAAGATATTTCTACCAGTTCTCATTGCTAGTTAGACAGCTTCAGGACCAGGGAGGCACGGCTACGTGCGACAGACAAAAGTCTGGAGACAGCTGACAATTTTACCAAGATTCACAGAATTCTTTAATTCTCCTCCTCTCACCTGGCTCCTGTAGCACCAAGGATCTACTACAGGTAGACCTGACCTGAATGGGTTAACTCATGCCCCCAGGTTTCTTGGGTGGGTTACAACAAGAAGCTCCAGGTCAGAATGGAAGAAGCAGGTGGCAGTGCTGGGACAGCCCCAGGCTGGCCAGGGATGCCATCTGCTGTGCACCATGAGGGGTTGTCAGCCCCCAGGGGTCAGTCCTGCACTCCAGGAAGAGACCTGGATGAAGAGACCTGGATAATCTGATCACGAAGACCTCCAGGATGGCAGGTATTATTTGCAAAAAACAGTAGCAGCACCATTACTGCACGAGACAAGTGATAAAACCTCACTTAGTTCATGCCAACATGTACTTGTGTTCCATGGAATGGCAGACATGGGCCATGAGGGAGAACCACAAAGTTGCTGTCTCACAAAGGACGATAGAAAGCTTGGGGAGCTCTTTTATCAGGTTCTTTTCCAACATGTACTGGGACAGCAGCGACGCTTTGGATCTCACCATCCATCTCCTGGGTATTGGCCTTTGCAGCATTTCACGGCTGGTGGTGCCTGGGGACACATGGAGGTTGTTCAGCAGACCTTCATGCATTACCCTCCTGGGACATTCAAGGGCGGGTTTTCACAACTCAGCTGTCCTTTCCAACTCCACATCCCTAGGAGCAAACCTGCCAGACCCTTACTCCTTCTTGCTGGAGACGGAATGAATGCAAGTAACTCAATTAACAACAAAGGACCAACGACATCAGTGGAGAAAACAGCAATTCAGAATAGGCATGACTGCACGGATAGTTAGTTTCTTGGCATATTAAACTCACTGGGAAATCCAACTGCTCTGCCTTTTTCCACGTGAATTTTACAAAACAGGGTTTTTAAGCTGTTGCAATCATGTTTGTTTTGGTGTTTTTTTATGGAGCAGCATCATTTCTTGCTTCCTCAAAACTAAAACAAGCTCTATACAGAGTCCTGAAAATAAGAGAGAGGCCCTGAATATCTGTCACTTGAGAGGTAAGCTTAGATTGTTTTTAATAGTTTGTGGTACTCATAACTGGTTTTAAACTGACAGGGGAAAGCGATAAAAAGAGTAAGATCTGTGTTTCTGAGCTCACATCAAAGAGGAGCTTTAAAGAACGAGTAAAAAGGCTGTCAAAAAAGGAAGGCTTTACCCAGCAGTCTAACAAAACAAGCTTCAAAAAAACAAGAAATAGTGTCCCAAAACAAATTAACCAGATAGGAAAAAATGTTAGTTGAAAAGTAAATATTTAACAAGGGCCATATCTGTTATGAGAAAGACAAAAAAGCCTGAAAAAAAAAAAATAATCTGATCACAAAAGAGATGTTTTTGCTGTAGAAAGAAAGGACAGCCATAGGATTTGGAAGTACTTACAGTTCTTTTCTGCACTACTGACTATGTTAAAGTCATCAGCCTGGGATCGGCTCTCCATTACACTGCACAGCCTTCAGATTATTCACTCCCTGACAGGAATTTCTCTTACAAGGCTTCTTTAAACTTCCCTTTGTACCCCCAGCTTTTTAACTGCCATCATGAACCTTCAAGATTTAACCCTGGGAGACAAAGCAGCAGGCTCCTGATGCAAGGATTAATGCTGCTCCACAAAGAAGGGCAGACACATGAATTATCCACAGGTCTTCCACCCTGACAGAGCCTTTTGCCCACAGCGGTTTGGGGACAGGTACACCCCCCTCACCCCCCCCTCACCGCTGGAGCTGAGCCGCCTTTTCCCTTGTTGTTGGCTTCCCTCTGGATCTGCAATGCACAGAGTGACGGCTGTTTCTGGAGGTTTCCTCCTCCGTGCTGAGCTACCCCGGAGCAGATGGTGTTCGGTGCTTATACCTGGAGCAGTGTTTAGCAATCCCAGAAGTGCTTTCTGACGCACGCTTCCCCTAAACTGTCTTTGCCATTTCCCAAAGTGGAGCTCAGCCCCGTGGCTGAGCAGCTCCTCAGCCACCAGGCTCAAAGGGAGCCCATCATCCAATTCAGGCAAGTGCTAGTCAGCGTGGAGGCAAAACGAGGTTTTGACAGCACCCACTCCTGCAGCCAACCAGGATCTCCCAGCTCCTCAAGTCACTCCAAGCTGCTCAATTTCCTTTCTAAAGCTGCACCACTACATCTAGCTGATATTGTCCCTTTCCCCCCGGGAAAAGAAGGTACAACCACTTCCTCAAACCTTGAATTCTCTTTTGAATACAACTCCTCAGCATTCAGGCTTATTAATAAAAGCCCTTTTATGGATTCATCCGAGTGAAGAGCAGCCACACAAGCTCAAGCACTTTGCCAGTTTAAAACAGGCAAAATAAAGTGCTTCTTTACATAGTGGGAGGTGAACTTGGGGAGCTTGCTGCCACGGGAGTTCAGGGAGGCAAACTATATCCAACAGGTTTGAAAGACATTAGACAGATCCATGGGCAAAAAGTCCATAAGGACTGGGTCCTGACACACCACTCCTAGGCCTGGCTGTGAGAGTGAGAACCAGCTGCCCAGCGACGGCCAACCGGACACCTCAAACGGGTATATGAAACCCTCAGAAGCCCTAGAGCCCTGCTTCTGCACCACCATCAGGCAAAATATGTATTCCAGAGCACTGGGTGTAGGAGACTGCAGAGGAAAACTCAAGTTAGAGTTGTCACTGCCTTGCTTGATGGCCCTGAAACGCCCTTAAAAATGTCTTGTCTCAGGTTGGTGGGCAGAGTCCAGGGAACCCAGGTGTAGAGAGGATGGCCAGGTGAGCGCATTCATGCACGACGAGGGGAGGAGAACAAATCACCCCACACGTGTCAGTTTTTAAGCCAACTTGATGTGTTGCAGGGGTGATTACTGCAGAAATCAACCTGGGTAATTACAGCCATCTGCACCCATTACTATCAGTTGTATGCATATTCACAGGAACTGCACGTTAGTTAGGCATGCCGCTGCACAAACATATTAAACAGCTAATTAATTAAAAGAACAGACCTTCTCTGCTTAGGAGCCCATCACCCACTAATCACAAGAATACATGTTCTCCATCTGTTAGATTATTTGCCCCTTCCCAAGGTCACCAGGGAAGAGAGTCTTGAGGACTCTGGAAGAAGGCTCTGCTGGGCTGGCGAGCTTTCTGCTTAAGTGCCTCGCTTTGTGTAGCAGCGCTTCAGACCATGGCTCCTTCGGAAAAAATGACCACAGCACTTCCACAGAACAGCGGAGTGCTGTTGCATTGCTTCAGGTGACTCTGGGTTTAGACATTGACCATCTTTCCACCACTGCCAGCACATGCTTGCCAAGCTCAGAAGCGGCTACTGCTTGCCCCCGAGCAGAGGGCAGCAGAGCAGCAGCCCACGTCCAGCCCGTGCCACCCCTCTCGCCACGCCGGGTCCTCTTCCAGCTCCTGTTTCTACAGCAAACTCCTGATGCAGATTATAAATACACAGAGGACGGCTGTGCCCCAGCGCTTCACTGACATATGGTTCTGTCTTCAGTCAGAAGCTATGGATTTAAATTTAGGGATGGAGCAGGAGGTTAGGTTTCAAAATTCCTAGATAAATCCTCCCGGAGGAGGCAGCGAAACCAGAACCTTGTCCCTCCGGTGCAGCCTTAAAGCAGATGGGAGCAGGGAGTCAGCGCTGTTGAGTGAACCACACTGCTTGAGTGGCCCTGAAACGCCGTGCCCAGCTTTTCAGCTGTTGGGAGACGACTGTAGCTACAGCCCTTTGTACCAGCTGCTGCTCTGCCAGCACAGTCAAACTCTCACTGGACATCCAAACTTTGGGTAGAAAAATACTGCTCCAGCCACTGGCTTGTAATAATTCTTTATATTAGAGCAAAGGCGGGTGCTCCTCTGCCTCAGGTCCGGCCAGGACGTGGATTAGCTCCCCATCCCTTTCCAAACTAGCATTAGTGTGAAGGGGTAAGAAGCCACGGGCCTAACAGCTTTGGCCATTTTTCAGCTGTGACAGAAAAAAACAAAAAGGAAGAAATAGGCTTCAAATCATTGTGAAGTATTTGTGAAACAACCCAAAGCCCTCCTGCCTTGCATGCAAGAAATGCAGCGCTGAAGAAGCCGCTACAATCCAATACGGCACAAACTGCTTCCATCATTTGGCACTGCAAACGCTTACCCTAGTTATGGGGTGGCTCAAGGCAACTCCACAGTAGATTTCACTTGGGTTCTCCTAAAGCTGGAGACAGTTTGCTATCTTTATGTGCTTTGGTAAAAACAAACAAACAAACAAACAAACAAAACCCAAACACCACAAACCAGCAAAATCTGAAATAATTTCTCTTGCTCCAGATGCTGGCAGACAGCTACAGCTGACGGCGCTTTGCCAAATGGGACCCGTGAAAGTACTGCACTGGGATCACCACGGCTGTTGACCAGGCACAGTCTGATCACCTCGTCCTTGTGAAGAAGTCTTCGACATTTCCTGCCCGGCACCCAAATTTCTACAGCTACAAAGACGTCCTAAGCTCTGTACAGCAGAAAAATGCAGAATACCGCAGTGTAGCTCCTGCCTGCAGCTCCTCAACTGCTGCAAAGGATACAGGGCAGGAGCGAGGGCTGCAGCCACGTGGGTGGACACTTTGATTGTTTCTAGACTATTCTGCTGCAGGACCACATCATCGTCACTGTATGCATGCATCTTTTACACACAGACACACCTTCCTTACACTCTTCTCCAAGCACAGATTAACTTACCACTGTGCAAAGCACAAAATTATGCTGTCTGGATCCGTGATTTGGTCCAGCACCTTCTGAACTGAGGCAAAATGCCCTCAAAGAAACTGCACTCAACCATGCCCTGAGCAATGTTGTCTTCCCCCTCTCCTCCGTCTCCCTCCCCTGTGCTCACGGGAAGTATGGACCCAAACCAAGCCTTAGGGGAGAGCCTGCAGCCTTCTGTGCCCCCACCTGCCCGTCCCAGCCAGGAGGAGCTGCTCCACAGGCAGAGTCCTCCTCTGGCCATGGTCCCCTCCTTGCACTGCTTGACCACCTTGGCCTCACTGAATCCCCCCCAAAAGTCATCTAAACAAAACCCACCATCCTCAGTCCCTCAATCACAGGAGAGGCAGCAAACATGCTGAGTTAACTGCAAGGTAAGCAGTATTTTTATTTGGTTAATTAGAATTGCTCATCAAATGAAAACAAAGAAGTGATTTACTGCAGAACTGGTACAGGTAGTTGTTGCATAAGTACATTCCTGCATATTTGGCTACTTTAGCCGAGGAGAAACTGTTAATTAAAAAATATTGGTAAAGCAAACCATAGAAAATAAGGCAAGAGAAGTTTCACACAAGGACGCTGCCGAATCCCTCAACTGCCAACTCTTTTTTTTTTCTTCAGGGAGGATTTTAAATTAAAAGCAGATTGCCTTCATTAGCGTTACCAGAAGCCATGTAACTGCCAAAGCTGACAGAAACACAACTGTGATTTGCAAATTTGGCAAGTGTCGTTTTCTGTTCCACAAATGTGGGGAATGTCATTCACATTAAGAGGGCTTTTGTGGGGGACACTGCAAAAACCAGCTCCTTCCCCAGGAGTGGAAAAACATGGCCTGAGCAGCAGCTTAGTGTTCTAGGGCATCCAGCATCTCTCTCCTCCTTTATTATGCAAGAAAGTGCATTGCATAAAACTTGCACTGAGAATGGTCAGGCAACGAGAGCGCTGTGAACTCATTCTCCTGATGACTGAGCAGAATACAGTGGCAAGCCCATAACAAGCATTTCAGCACTGATATAGCCACACTCAACCTTTCCATGACGTGCTGCCAAGCCCTCAGAAGCCACTCAGCATGGTTTCTCACTGAAATCCCTATCCTCATTACTTCATCATAGCTGAAGAAGCTGATGATATCCTGATACAGGAAAGCTCCGTTTCTACCAAGGGTAACTCTGTTTAGAGACTTTCTGCTCTGCTGCAGGGTCTCAGCCCTGGTGATAAGGGGGGAAAGTCTTGGTAGTATGTTTACTCTTTCAGACTCCTGCGTGAATGGCTGCAGAACTGAGGAAGGCACACGTGAAGCCAGACCGCCAGGGAACAAGAGCAGGCAGCAACCAACGAACAATCTGCTGTTCATTTTTAGAGAGATTCCACTCCCTGGCACATTAGTCTCCTCTAACTTCTGGTGTCCCCAGCTTTCCTCACTCCTAGGAGGAAAGCTTCACATACATCAGCAGGGTGTTTAAAAATAAACTGGTGTATTTTAGACTGTGTTACATGCGACACAGTGGATGTTGGCTTCAGGGGGCGAACCGAGTTGCTGGCTGAAAGCAAAGCCATGGGGGTGACCCTGACCTGTGTGTGCTCTCTTGGGTTGGTGACAGCCCCCTCAGCACCACCACTGCCCCAGAAGCTGCTGCTGACACAACACGGTGGGACGGCCAATGCCGGCTATGTACGGTTCACTGAGCCTTCTGTGATGAAAAGGTAACAAAACTTACAGGATGAAGGGAGGAGAGAAATGGGTAGTCTCCAAACACAACCTATGTGCACAGCACAATGGTACTAGAGACCACAGCGCCCCTGAGGGGGTGAAGTATCTACCCCCTCGGCTGCAGCTGGAACGGGAAGGTCTGAACACAGCGTTAAACTTGGCAGGAAGTAGTTTAACACAGTAAGTACCACCACGCTCTCAAATGCAAAGCCTGCCTGCAATAATTAGGGTTGTAGTACACATGATTTTATTAGACACTGTCTTATAATCAAGACAAAAATAGCTGTCTACACGGTAGTCACCGGTTTCTTACTGTCTAAAAATAAAGCAGTGGATGCAGTGCGACGCCAGGCGTGGAACCAAGCGATCTAAGGTTAGCCTGTATTCAAGCCTGGAAAGGTAGTAGCGGTACGCCCACTGGTAACCTGCAGCCTAACCCAGAATTAAACACTCCGTGACTCTGCAATTGTGGCTTCTATCTGCAAAAGACCCAGAGCATCCAGTTCTGTCTCTGTAGTCCAGCTCTTCCACCGCACTGTGAGCGGAGTTCATTACCCATTAAGCTGAACAATAAGTAATGAGTTAACAATAATTAAACGGAAAGACACACAGATTAAAGGAATTTATTATTCCCTGATCTGCCAAGCAAACTGTTTAGATACCTGCAATCAATGAGTAATGATGAAACAAAATAAAAACCCAACAAACCAAAAGAGCCAACAACTGGCTCGTTAAAATCTGTTCAGTAAGGCCCATGTATCTTCGTTAGGTTGAGCAGCACAGCATTTTAATCAACAATTCCGCCCCCCATCTTTATACATCATGAGAAAAGAGGCAGAATGTGGCCCTAAATTTTGCCATTACTGTTTATTATTCATGTATCTTGGGACTGATGAAGATTTATGGTCCCGTTGTGATAAGTACTGAATAGTGAAACACAGAGAATAGCGAGACTTAGTACTCCAAGACTTTGTAATTTAAGGACAAATTACATCAACAAGATACTATGATTTAAGACAGTAACACACGGATGGGGACTGGAGATAGAGACAGACCAAGCAACTTGCCCAAGGTCAGGCCAGAGCAACAAACAGATCTCTGAAGTACCAGCACAGGTTTTCACTCATGTAGGGGAACACTGCTGCTCCTTTTTACTTCACTAGATGTCATGTATCACAAACTAATAATTAGGTTTAAAAAAATACAAACATTACATGGCAGTACTGGAAGGGTTTCCTTTCACCCTTCCTCCTTGGAAGACGTTCATTAACCAAAGAGCTTTACCTACCCACACACACACCTGATTTGTCTGTGTATGGCACAACTGCAGCATCTGCACAGAATCATAGAATAATTTAAGCTGAAAGGCCTTCTGGAGCCACCTGGTCCTACCCCTCAGTCAAAGTAGGTGCCCCAAGGCCTTCTTCACTCAAACCCTGAATATCCTCTATGATGGAGATAGAAATCCCACCACCTCTCCAGGCTCCTGTTCCAGTGTTCAGTTGCTCATGTTGAAAAAAAAATATCTTTCTATGTATGAAATCATAATTTCTCCAGTTCCAGTTTAAGTCTGCCAATTCCCATCCTCATGCACCTAACTCTACCTTCACCTTCTCTATTCCCACCCGCTAAGTAGTTGCAGACAGCAATGGATTCCCACCTTGCCTCCTGTCTCTCAGACAGGCTGAGAGAGTGGGAGGTCTTGTGCCTTGAGAAAAAAGGGCTCCAAGGAGATCTTATAACAGCTTTCCACCTGAAGGGGGCCTACAGAAGAGATGGGGAGGGACTCTTTGTCAGGGAGTGTAGCGATAGGATGAGGGGTAACTGTTTTAAATTGAAAGAGGAGAGACTTAGACTAGATACCAGAAAAAAAATCTTTACTGTGAGGGTGGTGAGACACTGGCACAGGTTGCCAGGAGAAGTTGGGGACACTCCATCCCTGGAGGACTGGACATCATGCTCCAGATGCAGTCTCACAATCACTGAACAGAAGGGCGTAAGACATTCCACACTTTTGGTTTTTTAAATAAAGCATGCAAATAGTTAGCTTTCTTTAATCAATTATTGCGTTTTTATATTTCAGCTCCACAAATTCTGCACCCCTCCGTTTACAGAACAACACAGGAACACTGTTTTCCCACACCATTTCTGGAAGTTTGCTGTTACAGGAGTCTCACTACCCACAGACACACCAGGCTCTGGGAGCAACCACCACTCCCGTAAAGAATAATGGAAAGGGACATTTCAGGTGTCTTTTTCTCTAGCTGACAAAACAAGACAGCCAGATCAGCCCAAGTGACGTAACATGCTCAAAACACATCAGTGATAGCAGGGTAACACAAGACCATGCTGCTGGATACACACACATCAGCAGATATATTTAGGAATTTAAGTCCTAAACCCTGACACCAAGTGTACTGGTAACAGTGACAAATATTTAATGTATGGCTGTGACAGGAGATTGCTTCAGTGCAACACAAACAGTAGCAGCAGTGTTACTTACTGAGACAAAACTCAAGCTGCCAGACAGCTGATCCCGGATAGAGGGAGAAGCGATACTGCATGGAAACAGAGTGCCTTTCTTTCCCGGTTTACAATTGAAATGTGCCCTGTGTCAGAAGGCATTTCCCCTCTGTTTATTTTAACAAGAGCAAAGTCACAGCTTAAGCTTTGCTTATTCATATTTGCTGGCACCTGTCAAGATTAACAATTTTAATTAGTTCTGCAAAAGTGCTATCGACATTTTGGTTTAAGTTTCCCCTGACTGTACTGTCCTACAGGGCAGCAGAATCAGTCCACTTGGCAAGAGGCAGCCATCCTGATAGGGAAGGCATCTGCACAGCATGAGACACCTGGGGATTTAAGAGGTCCCCCAACTGAACAGGGCAGTATCCGCAGATGTGGCAAAGCAAACTTTCCTCCACCTTCACCTTACCCCATGCATCACTACAGGCTTGGGGCAGTGTGGCTGGAGCTGCCTGGCAGAAAAGGACCTGGGGGTGCTGGTCGACAGGAGGCTGAACATGAGCCAGCAGTGTGCCCAGGTGGCCAAGAAGGCCAATGGCATCCTGGCTTGCATAAAGAATAGTGTGACCAGCAGAAGTAGGGAGGTGATTGTCCCCCTGTGCTCAGCACTGGTGAGACCACACCTTGAGTATTGTGTCCAGTTCTGGGCACCTCAGCACAAGAGAGATATCGAGGTGCTGGAGCGAGTACAGAGGAGGGCAACAANGCTGCTGTACATCTGAGCTCAGGCAGGAAAACCTCCTCCCACAGGGCCAGCGGCACCAGGAAGAAGCAGGCCCTCAAAATCCCCTTTCCTGAGCTAACACCCCACATACAGGCACACACACACACACACACATACATATATACATATATATATATATAAAATGCTGTGACTCCACCATTCGCTTCCAGTTTCTTGGCAATAAACCATGACCTCTCTTATACAACAGCAGCAGTCAGCTTTTCAAAAAGACAAAGCTGTATGCTCCATCGCTCTCAAACACCAAGTTGTTCTGGATGCCAATGTCACCTTTATGCCAGCACTAAGAGTAAAGCAACGGAGCTCCAGCTTTGGACCAGGATGAGTCATTCCCCGGTTTGCAGTCATGTTTAAAGCCATACCAACGATTCCTTACACACTGCGAGAGCAAAGGTGGATGCTACATCAAAGTATGGGTGCTGCATCATAACCAAGAGAGGACTTATCCAGTTGCAGGGCAGCTGTGTGTTTGTAAATGCACATTTAGGCTGGAAAAGACCTCTCCATCACACACAAGCCCAGCATAGGTCCACTGTGCACCTGCAGAAGTTGGCATTCTGGGCACAGAACAGACCTGCCACAAGGAAGGTCAATCTCATGGAATCAATCATTTAGGCTGGAAAAGACCTTTGAGATTATTGAGTCCAACCATTAACCTAGCACTGCCAAGTCCACCACTAAACCATGTCACCAAGTGCCATATCAACATGCCCTTTGAATACCTCCAGGGATGGCAACCTCAACCACCTCCCTGGGCAGCCTGTTCCATTGCTTGACAACCCTTCTGATGCAGAAATTTCTCCCAACATCCAATCTAAACCTCCCCTGGCACAACTGGACACTGTTTCCTCTTCTCCTATTGCTTGTTACCTGAGAAAAGAGACCAACCCCACCTCAACACCACTTCCTTTTGGGTGGTTGTAGAGAGCGATAGTCAACACAGCAAGGAGCAGCTGGGAAACCTCATGGAGAGAGAAGCAAAGAGTAGGCCACCAGCACACCACAGGCTTGAGGCTGGACATCAGTGTCCTTCTCTAGCTTGACTTGGGTCACTTCTCCTACTTCACAACTAGTCAAGTGAAATACTTGCCATGTAAACCTAAAGAGCAACATAGGGCAGTCTGCTTTGCTCTCCCACACCTAATTCCAACCATTCCACATTACCATTTTGACCACCTTGCGTTAACACGTCGAATAAGTGGTATCATGTACTTTACCCCACATAAACTCCAGCACACAGATTAATTTAAGCCACACTTTCCACATCCAAACTTTTTCTGCCTCTTAATCACCTCTGTGCAGAAGAGATAGTTAAGCGATTGTTTACTATTAACTGATCAAATAAAATCAAATACAACTTCCCAAGACACGGCGAGTCCAGCAGACGCTGTTCTAAATCAACGTAATGCCAAGTCTAGCAAGAGGACAAATGCACAAACTCAGACACAACACAGTACCCAATCACCACCAGGAGGACAGGGCCCCCACGGCAGCACGGAGCAACAGGAGGGTTAGGAGGTTTCCCTGCTCTCTGGGGGGACTCCTCTACCTCGTCCTTTACAGATGTTTGTGCAGATACCTGTGTAACGTCACAGCACTTTTTGCTCATCTGGGCTTAAATTAATTTCAGGACCACGCTAGTGGCAGATGAAAGGCAAGAACTGGAGCACTTCTCTGGCCTCCCCAAGTGTGACTTCCACACCAACCCCCACCAAAGCACAAGCAGTTGGGATGTTGCTACATCCTACCACCATCAGACAGGATGGGGCACAGGCCCTGGGGAGCCTGCGGCTGAGTCAGTGGGACTTCTACCCACGGGTTCCCACTATTGTGCAGCCCTTCCTCAAATTCACAGCAGATGAGTCTCTAGCTATGGTTTGGCCTTAGAGAGAGCCTCTCTAATAAAAATACCAGCCTCCTTCAACATGGAAGCCTCCGTGAGACCTCCCACAAATGAAAGGGGAGCGAAAGGGGTTGGTTGGTTTTTTGGAGTTTTTTTTTTGCTGGGCTTCTTTGGCATTCTGTCACAAAGCCAAACAGATGTTTGTAAAACCTAAACCGGTTATACAACTGTTCTAAACTCATGCAGCTGTGCACAGCGAGCAACTGCATCGGGGGAAGACAACCACTGCTCTCTTTTAAGGCACTCTTCTCTAGGGTCTGGAGTTTAATAACCCCAGCTTCCCACGAGCTGTTCAAGCTCTCACGTTGCGATTCAGCGTTTACGGTAGAGGAAACTGCTGAAAAGAGCAAAGTGAAGTAGCTTTTCCAGCCACATGGCGAAAATCCGCACCCAGATGAGGACTAGGACCCAGACCTCCCTCCTGGTAAACACAGCTCCCAGTTTCCACCATTCAGCTTATCTGGAGAGATGGCAGGAGCAGACAAGAGGTGCTAATACAGCATCCCTGCTCTGCCCCTCATAGAGAATTCACCCTACACTCTGCGTGGCCCTCGCTTCAGGATCAATTACACCTTCAAATCACTGCAACAACATGGGCTGAGAGCAGAAGAGACTGAAGTAGCCTTCTCTTATCTGAAGACTAAAATTCATTTCTGACAGTGCTTTTATTATACTTTTCTTTATGAACAAAATTTACAACTAGAAGAATTCCTAAGGTATCCGTGTTTTAGAAATATGCCTGGCTGCTCCAGCTAAAAGGCGAGAGACTTGTGTAAAACTAGTGGAAACACTCCAACTAAATTATACAGTATAGTTTTACAATCCTATAAAATACCAATTTTTTGCAAGCCAAAACTATTTGTCATAGAGCATCTGCATTTTAGTCATATAAAAGACTGACTGTCTGCAGAAGTACTATCGCGCTGCTCCCCGAAACCACAGCTAAACTTTTGTTGTTGTTGTTTTCTTCTTTTTTTAATACTTCAGAAGAATGCATGGCAATTTAAAAAGCTGTTTTCCTCACGTTGCTACCATCCAAGTTCATAACAGCTGGGTAATTCTGTACTTTTGATTCATGCTGCACTGTATATGAAAAGGCACCCAAAAAAAAAAATGAAATTAGCTTTGTAATCTCTGTACAGTCAACACAATTGTGATTAATGGATTTTCTAAAACTCAGAGCTAAAGCGGTGTGAATAACTGTCACAGCACGGCCTGCTTATTCAAATCCTAAGAAAGGAGGAAAAACACCCAAAAAGGCAAGTTTTCCACATGTGAAGAATTCCAAGCAAAAGGGGAAGGCGTTAGTGGGCAGAAGCGACTGACCCAGCTCGCAGCTCTGTCACGTACAGACAAGCATTTCAAGTGTCTGCAGTCTAAAGCTTCATTATTTTTGTGCAGAATGATCTGGCAAGGGAGGTAACCCGATTCCCTGGGAATCAAATGTTACTTACTTAAAGACAGGTTTCACCTGTCAGGGATAGGACAGACTCTGAGCACCAGCGTGTCAGGGTACATACCCATCACAGGAGAGGGCAGCCTGTCCTTCACGGCTAAGAGGGGGGAAAAAGGAAATTTTCTGCTTTCACTGAGTTTTGAATTGTATTTGTTTTCAGTAACTTTGAGGGGAAACGTCCTAATGTAATGGCAACTACAGCAACTTAGCGCAAAACACAATGGATTCCTCTTCAAGTGACTGCTACTAGGGTTCCTTCAAGCTTTAAGGCCACTTCCCCCAGGTCTGTCACCATCATGGTGGGGCAGCCATCCCCACAGCTGTCAGGAAGACACTTGCAATCCCCTTGCAGAGACAGGGAAGCAAGAATGTGACTTTTCTAGAGAGATTTAGAGATTAAGAGACTCTGCACAGACTTGCTCCAGGCCACCACCCAAGCAGGTTGTGTTTCTGCCCACTGAACCTCCTTCCTTCCCACCGCTGAGCCTGGTAGCAAGTACCTGAAGAAGCACTGGAAAAGACGTCCCAATGCTGACCTAACTGGTAGGGGTGGAAACAAGGAAGGACTTGCTTGGGATTTTCAGAAAGACTCAACCTATGCAGAAAGTCCAGAAGGGGCAGAGGAAAGTCAGTGTCAAGTGGTCCTCTCCAGCTTTACTGTCACACAACCAGAAGTAGGACGTCCAACTCCTTTCTGAAATCAAGGCTTGACTAAGGAGATGCTCTTCCACTGGAAAAGCCAAACAGGTGACTCTACATGCTTACAACGCCTGCTGCGGTGCAGAACACTCAGGGGGATAGGGAAGGACCTCTGCATCTCTGCAGGGTGGTTGGAGACATCTGGGAAACCGCTTGCCAATTTCCTGCTTGATGGAAAGCAAGGAATCGCATTTGGAGGGAACGAACACCCTCGATAGAGAAGCGATGCAGAGCAGCTGTACTCCAGAGCATCAGGCTGCCTTGATGCTGTCCCCTCCAAAAGGCTACCTGCCTGCTGGATGTACACAAAAGCACCTCATGGCACAAGGAAAGAAACCCAGTCTATAGAAATGTGTTGCTATCAGCAGGGGCCGAGGCAGCAAACAGAAACTAAAGCTGTTTTCCCCAAGGAAGCCTGCAGATTTCCACAGAATTGGGATGTCTTGTTTCCCTGGTTTTCTCCTGAAATTCCCAGCCAGTATTTCCAGCTGAAGGCTGAAAGCTGATATAAGAGCTGTCCCTCTGCCAGTGACACCGGCCAGTTGCCACCACTCCCCCCCAACCACCCTGCTCCATGCTTCCATGATCCTGCAAAACAAGGAACACCCTGGCCCCAGCCACCCAGCACGGGGACCACTGTGGGGTCGGTGCCCAGACCGACAGCTCTGGGAAGCGGGAGCCAGCCTTTCATCCCGCCTTCGCTTCCCACACCGTGCCTAACGCAATTTGACGCTGCAATAACATCAGATGATGGTGTCTCCCCCTCCTCTTCCCCAGTCCGATGGCCAGCGGTGCTGGGGTGCAGAGCCCGTGCTCAGCTTCTGCTGCTGGGCTGCTGCTCCACAGCCTCCAGAGTCAGTTATCACTGATGCCACCTGCGAGGGCAATAAAACCTCTTGCTCCAAGTACACATATTTGATAATGAAGTTAGCAGCTCCCTCCCCGCCTTTGGTTAAGTCAAAGCACACTTAATTATTGAAATTACCCAGAGGAATAGATCTATCTGGTCCCCTCAATGTGAGACAATTGCACTGAAAGCAATAGAACATTAAACCAACTGTTTCACAAGCCCTGCCAAAAGCCACGCATCTCCTATCAAAGCCATCCGGTGCGTCCAGAGACTGACTGATCCGCTCTTAAACGGAGCAGGGCAAGAACAAAAGGCAAAGAAGAGGAGAGATGAGGTGAGCTCTGTGGTCTCACACAGCCGTGGTGGTGGGTGTCTCCAGCTAGACACGGACACGAATCTTTTTGAAAGGAAAATACAAGGCTTTGGCTTCACCAACAAAAGAAGCTGTTGAAGTAGTTTTGTCAGGCACAGCTGATAAGGATAATTACGTGGTGAGAGCTTAGTCATCCCTATCACCGCGACAGAAAGGCAGATTCTCTGAAAAAATAACGGCAACACCACAAAACCTTCAAGACTATGGAAGCGTGAGGTTCTCCAGATGTTCGGGCCGGCTGAGCTGAGCGGTGGGTGTGCGAGGGCACGGGCTCCCCGGGCCGCTCCCGTCATTAACCGCTAGAGGGAGCCCATTTTTCTCCAGAAATCCCGTTTTCCCAAGTTTTACAGGCACGCGTTGGGCAGTCACAAATTAGCAAAACAATCACAGCGTGTAAAATATGCAAACTATAAGCTATGTATATTTTAAGTTAAACAGAAACGGAGATGCACAGTTCAGGCACGGTCTCCTCTAACGTTCGCACGAGTACACTTGCCAGATGGAGGAAAAGGCGCGATTCCCTGTGTTTCACCCCATCAGAAATAGCACTCTAAACCCACTGGGCTACAAAGGCCATTCCAATTTGCTCCTAAAAAATTCATTAGCAGAAAGGGCTCGATATGGCATTTGGGAGTTCACCATAGAGCAGCTAAGCTTGAGAAATCCTGCCTGCCTTGAATAATTACAAACCCAATACAACAACCACCTCAAAAAGTGCTGGAGCAACAGTGTCCTCTTTCAATCAGCTGGTAAAGACCTCTCCTTGGGAGTGGAAGAGCCTCAGATTTTATGTTTTCATGCCACAGACACAGGTTTACCCACCTTTGCCTTCATGCCTTTTGTGCTGCAACTGCCAGAAGTCAAAATGCCCCCCGCTATTGGGTTTCATCACCCTCTTCATACTCCGAGAGCCTTGTCACACCCCATCCTGTAGCCAGACCTGTTCTCTACTCTGCTGACACTCCTCCAAATGGCTCTAGTACATACACTTGCCAATGTTTTCATTACAAAATCAAATTATGCAGTGTAAAAGGAGCAAAGGGTCAGAAAAAAAATAATTCTGCCTTCTTTCAGCTAAGGAACCAGGGCAACATACGTGTGAGATGCATGACTGGATGAGCAGCAATATGGCCTGGCAAAGTCCAGCTGGCTTTATTCTGTGCCCTCCCCTTCTCCTGCTGCGTTACACCCATTGCCCGTGTCAACAAGCTCAACCTAGCAGCGAGCCAAGTCTATGAAGGATTAATCGAGGGGATAAACAAACCCAAACAAGTGAGCAAGGGCCGAGCACATCCAGGTCAAATCACAACTCTCAAGTCTTCCCCAGGACATGAGAGAACTATCTCTGCTCGAGACACTGGGGACCACTCACCCATCCAACATCAGTAATCTTAAGCCACTCTACCAAGTGGATATCCTCCCCAAAACACAGTATGCTCTGCTGTAGGCTCACTCTCTTCCATCACAAATCATGCTGTGGGCCTGAGAAGATCAGTCCTTAGCACCGGCAGTAAGAAGCACACCAAGTGCAGGGCGCCTCTCTCTCTTGATGGGAGGCGAGGGATGATGGGGCAATGGCATCTGGGTGCCAAGAACATGGGAAAATAGGAACTGCTACCTCCAGACAATCCAAACAGAAGACCTGGAAGCTCTCAAGTTCTTTGCCCGTATTTTTTGTACCAACCCCAGAATGGGGCTGCGGGTCACCCAGCCAGCGAGCAGGAGCTCTCTCCAATGCATGGGAAAGCTTTGCTTAAGGAAATACGTCTTATGGAAGCAAGTGTTGTAACTTTCCCAAACTCAAGGAGTAGGGAGCGTTTCCCCTGGCGTTAGAAACTTTCTTCTAGGCAGATCTTCACTCTGGGTGCACATCTGTCTGTCAGGACTACTAACACGAGCAGACGCTTCTTTCATGTTTGGGAGTTTTGCCATCGACTTCAAAGCAGTAAGATATAACACCTTGTGCATTCCCTAAACACGCTTAATAACAGTACCCGAGACATTTAAAGTGCACAGACATGTTAAAGGCATTGTACAACGTTAGCAAAAAACCAGGAAGAACCCCTGCCTAGGTGGTTCATGAGAAATCTGGTAAGCCAAGAGTCTATCCCTGAATCAGATGCTTATCTATTAGCCAGTTAATAACTGCACGACTGCTCCTCTAACTGATCTGTTCGGTAATAGGAAGGGACTACCTTCTGCTGAGCTGTGGAGACTTTATATTACTCATAATCCTCTTAAATCATAAAAAAGAATAGAGATTAGAAGGTGTAAAGCATGCAGTAAGTGTTCTAAAACCAACATAAACAGAGCCATCTCGGCCTGAGTCAGAGCCTGCATCATGGGAGCTCACTGAACTCCTTTTCAAGTCAAGTTCTGGGGGTGTGAGCAGCCTGTGGTTTGGCTGCTGGTGCTGGGCTGGTGTGACGGCAACACACACCAAGCAGTGCCTGGAGCCAGCTCAAAGCAGACAGGAGCACGGCAGCACTGCTTTGGGGATGAGGCTGTGGGGCTGAGAAATGAGTCTTCCCCTTTGCTTCAGAGCGAGCAATGGAAAGAGAAGGAACAGCAAGATCCCCTTGGAGAGGGAGAAAGTGAAGGGCTTTTGCCTCCAGAGGGCTTGGAAATAAGACAAACATGGTTCTTAGGGTAGTTCTTGAACCTCACTGACAACATGGAGAAGGCCACCATCAGGAAACCTCAGCACAGGTCCAACTGGAGCCACGACTGAAGCGTCCTCATCAGCATTTCCTAACTTAGCCTAAAGTCACCATCGTACGTTGACGTGTACCTGTTTACAGGTGTCCATCTGGTGTAACCCGACAAGGTTCCACACGGATTACAACCCCCCTGGTCAGCAAGCTGAAGAAATGCTGCTGAAACCAGCCTTAAGCGACGCTTGAGTATTTCAACGAAATGTGGAACAATAAACTGCACGGTCCTGCACTGAATACCTACGGGGACACTGCAAGAGGGTCTCGGGACTCAAAACTGGCGTCAACTTGTGCACTAACCCGACAGCTGCTCAAAAGCACACACGACACACAACGCTGTACTTCACTGGGAACATTTCTGAGGTTAGTATGAACGTGCATCGGTGTTGTAACTGTCCTGGGTAAATACCACAGCGACAGAAAGGGCATTCCTGGCTATGTATCAGGCAGAAGGTATGCATGATAATTACCAAAGACAATCATTAAGTCCGTTAGCTGTTTTAAATACCGGGCTAATAATATCAGCAGCAAGTTTGTGTGGAACCTTCTTTCCCCTCCAAGCACTACTTCTTATTACTTTCCACGTGGTATTCCTCAAGTTTTTATAGCATTTATCTATAGTTTCCCTGTTTACAGTAACAGGCAGAGATGCCCAGTTTGATGCTATAGTTTTAACTACTGGTACTTAAAGGCTGCCGGCGTGTAGGCTGGCAGCAGCAAACGGCAGGAAACAAACCTCCTGGTTCTTAGAAATCGTTGTGTGCTCTGTCTCTCTCTGAAGCCCAGCAATTTGCCGAGGTTTTACTCGCCGCTAACCCGCCATAGGTGATCCTCCTAACCGCAACTCACGCCATCCTGAAGGACTGCCCCTGTAGTACTACCCCTGCCCACAATGCTGGAGCCGTCTCCACCACTATTTGTAAACACTGGGTCTTCCAAGAGCTCCCCACTCCAAACACCACTGTTAACACATTCACATTGGTAAAAATTACATGCAAATTTATAAAAAGCCACTTTCTTGCTCAACTGAATTACTCTTCAATGAAGAGCGATGTTCAAATGATTTTGAAATCCCCACTGTGTAACTTCAAGGGCTGCTCATTTTATTTTGCAAATTTGCTCTTGGTTGCAACTTGACAAAGCGTGTATTAATTTGTTCACGTTTATGAGACATTTATATGGTCCAGCCTTTCCCATTCATGGGTCAGATAATGAGCTGGTCTCCCTGGAAAACCACACAATGAAATATTCAACATAAGGCATTCTTGTAGCTTAAATGCTAACTACAAACTGCAGTTTTGCTGGGATGTCCCTGTAGGTTGGCTTTGGCACGTACGCCTGCATGTTTTATGCTTTGTCTGAAGGAGGAAGCTCCTGCAAGTGAGGAGAAAGCTCTCAGATATGGGTCACAAGTTGATGTATCAAAACTTAGACAAGAATTAAAAAAAACAACCCCACACAACCCCCCCCCAAAACTTCAACATATTTTCCCCAAGCTTTCAGGAATAACCAAGGGAAAAAAATGAAACACCAAGCAATCCAACATAAACCCTGAATATTCTTTGATATTTCAGAGGTTTTCTACAAAGAGGAGGAAATTGACCAAGAGATGTCCACAACCAGAATGAAAGCCAGAAGACACACTAATATGTGTTGTTTAGGTTTCCTCTATGCTTTCCACACTTGACACAGAGTCGTTCCACTCCTGCTTCACTTTTAACAACTGACAAATGCCATTTACCGGCTTGTTTCCCGTCCAAAAGAAAATTAAGAGCAACCAATTTTTCTCTCTCCTAACCTTGTGGCATTTTCAGCTCCGACACCAAAAGCCATTACAGTCCGATTATGCTGATTTCCGAACCAAAAGCCTGAAACCGTTTCAATCGTACTCAAAAACGGAGGAAACAAGACAATGAGAAAAAGCAAGCAAGCAAACCGCCACCGAACACTTGGCTGCAATCACCCCCCCTTCTCTCCCAGCTTCGCTCGCACCGCCACCGCTGGAGAGAGACCCCTTCCAGCCCGGGCAAAGAGCTACGAGGGGTGCGGCAAGGGGAGAGGGGGGTGCCCGTCCTTTGGGGGACACCTCTGGGGTCCGACTCCTCGCCGTCCACGACCCGAGAGGAAACTCCAGCGGCGGGTCGCGGGCGCACCCCGAGCCCGGGGCACCCCCAGACCGGGGGGTACCGCGCTTTTTCTGCCGCCTCCCCCACCGCGCTCCGCCGGACTCACCGGAGATCTCCGCCTGGGGCACGCCGCTGAGGCTGAAGCCCTTGGCCCCATACAGCTGCCGGACCTCGGCGCAGCTCCTCGCCTTGCTGCCGCTGTCACCGCGAACCGGGGCGGAGGCGACACACAGCAGCCAAAATCCCCACGGGAAGAAACGCATCCTTCTCCGCTGGCCCCGCCACCTGCCGTGCGAAGGGCAAAGCCAAGGTCCCGCGGCGGGGAGGCAGCCGGGATTCCTCCCCACCTCCTCCCTGGGGTCGGCGCGGTGTC
>VZTM01001395.1:226556-302882 GCA_013400555.1 Jacana jacana
CTCCGCCGCCGCCCCGGCCCCGCCGCACACCCAGCCGACAGCCCTGCGGGGAGAGCCTCCAGAGCAGCCCGGAGGGGCGAGGAGCATCGCCGCCTCCCGCCGATGCTACAGTAGATCCCCGTGGCGGCAGCGGTGGCGGCGGGGACGGAGAGTCCCGTCCCGGGCAGGTTTCGAAGCGGCCGGGGTCGCACGCCGTCCTTCGGGAAGGACACAGGTCAAAACGGGCGTGTAAGCCAGCCGTGGCGGCGTGGCCAAAGCTTAATTTTGGTGGTCCAGGTGCTTAACCTGAAGACCTCGAGTTTCCCCAAATTTGGTGGGGAAAAAAACCGAACAGAAAACTTAGAAAACGGCCAGAGCGGGGAGTAGAAGGCGGCTGAACTGGGAGCCTGGGAATCCCAGCGAGGTCCTTGGGATGCTAAAAGTGCCCCTTTAACAGGAGAGGTAGTAAGAGAGGCGATTTTCAACTCCAGGTTCTCAGCACTGGAGTTCAGTTCCTGCCAGCTCCTGGTGCTCTGCAGCTCTGCCAGCCGTGTTTAAGACTGCTCTCTCCCTGTTGTGTAGGGGCGATGCCTGCAAGCTTTCCCCAAAATAAACTCTCAGGCTTCTGGCCAGATCTAACACCTTTCACAACAGATAGAGGACACGGAGATCACTCCTCTGAGTCTTCTGAGAGCAGTTGTGTTCTATGGCAAGAGGAGAGGAAACCTGCCCGTGCCTCAGCCAAAGCGCCTGTGTGAGCTTACCCCTTATCATCAGAAACTACACACAGAAACACCGCTGCCACAATGATCCCCCCCAAAAAGCCCAGCCAAATTTATCAGAGATTGCACCTTTTGGACTAGTCAGTCACTCAGACATGCAACAATCCGTGGGAAAGGTAGGTCATTCATCTGGCTGCTTCCAAACTGCTTGTTCTAAGGAATGAGTAAGGGAGAAGTAAGTGGCAGCCGAGTAAGAGCCCCAGGGAGGGGAGGGATGGCAGTGGGGAAGAAGTTGTTGCTTTCCTATGAAATTGCCTAATGATTTCCTATGAAATCTTCCTAATTAAATTCATCTACGAGATACGACAAAGCAGATTAAGAGGATCTAACTGCAAAGACAGGGAGAATTTTGTAATGAAGATGGGGGCTAAGGTGACACACCAGAAGTTAAAATACAGTCAGATATACCCCATACACCCCAAATCTTAATTCTTTTACAGATGACATTGTGCCTTTTGGTCTCTTGCTGCATCTCTCAGCGATGCAGACTTTGGAAACCCAAGGAAAAGCAAAAAACTTGGTACACCTCAGCTTATAGCTTGCTATGCAGGCTTTCTGGAGCAGGGAAATGGGTCTTTTTTTTCCTGGAAATACATGGGGAAAAAAACCATGTGAAGTTTGACCTAGCCTATTTTTAAATGGGACCTCTTTGTTAAATGGAAGAGTACCGTGCATGTAGCAGGTTACCAAGTATGTTATGTGGCACAAGGTTACTGCAGCCCTTTCTCCTGGGTATTTATTCTAATTTTATAGCTCTAACCCTTTCCCACCCCAGGCTTTGAACACATCACTCGGAGACCTGTGTCAGAGATCGCATCTAATTAATCCAGCTACAACAACAGCAGCAAACAAGCACCAGAGGAATCCATATGTACATCGCCAGGACTACAGAAACACCAGGATCTTGGTTCCTCCTCCTGGCAAATCAAAGAGGGAGAATCAAATGCTAACAGACACACAGTTAACAACATAACGCTCTCACTTGGGTCTGCTGAGGGGAATGAACTCCAGGAATGCAAACTCCAAAGAGACAAAGTACTTTAGATAGAGAAAAAAGGCAGTCATAAACCTCTTATCTGGTCTGGCTGCTACAGAATGACTCGGGATGACACAGGGGACCAAAGTAGTACCTAATATTCTCTTTTCATTCTCAAAGCCTAGGGTTGGATACTTGCCACTATTGTATATTGAGGGCTTGCTTCCAGCTCTGCCTGAAGTGACCTTGGGGATGCTCTTGTGAGCTCCGGCTGCACCCCAAGGTTACAGCACGAAGCCCTCTGCAACCATCCAGCTGCTGCAGCGCGCTGAAATACTGACTGCTGACAGGGAAAGAGAGAACTGGGACTGAAACCATCCCCTAAGCTATAGGTCATTTCACAGACCAAAGTGTTTCCCTTTTTCATATACATCTCGCTTCCCCAAGCAGGGTGACAACAGTGCCTGCGGCAGGGACTAAAGTCATGTCATTCCTCATAAAATCCTGAGAGACGCACTCTGCTTGTTCACATGCGCTCTGCTGTTCCCAGGGAGAAACACCGGGCTGCCAACTGCCAGCACACCCCACACCGCTTGCTCCCAAGCCCATTTCAGGAGCTAGAACTGAAATAACAAGCTCTGCCACCCAACCTTTGACCATCCTCAGGTCGCTTGCCTCCTAACAGAGGGATAGAGCCCTTCGTGTTTGACCACCTGCCTGCAAGATGCTCACATACCATCACAATGAGAAGCTTATAAGTAGACAACAATAAACCCGAGCTGATATAAAGCTCTTCAACAGAGAAGCTATCTGCAAGTCTACACAGGATCCAATCCTGAGCAAACAAATCTTCAATGATGAGGCGTATCTGTTTGTTTTGCTGTTAAGTTTGTATGCACATGCAGGGCTGGGTACATTTGAAGCAAATTGAAATAAACATCTTCAAAGTGTCACGATGAAAATGTATTTTTGGCATCTGCTATACATTTTATGTCTTCTGTGTGTACTTGAGGACCAGATCCACTTTTCTGAACGTTCTCAGTTAAAAGCATAGAGCTTGGCAAAAGTGAACAAACGACCGTCCAAGAACGGGCAGAAAGAGCTAGAACTGGGGAAGTAAGAAAAAGCAGAGTACAACACAGAGATGAGTAGACAAAATGCAGAGGAGGAGTAAAGCACACAGCCAGCCAGCAAGACAGACAGGGGAAGACAGAAAATCCATCCTGCGCTGGAGATCACCTCCTGACAGCCCTGATGAAAAGCGCTGCCCACAAACAAGCTGATCCAAGCATTATGAAGAAGCAAAAGTGATGAAGAAGAGCCAAATCATCCAGCACAAGTAGGGAAAGCTACCCTGTAAAAAAGCAATTGTAAACAGAGGCTTCATCCAACCTTGACTTTCACAGGGATGTCTTGTTCCTCTAGCACTTTCCCAAAGTTTTGCAATGCAGTGGACATGCCTCTCCTTTTCATGTTGACACAAAGCAAGAATTACAGAGGCAGCAACACAATTACACCCACCAGAACTCAAGCTGCTTCCAAAGTGGACCTGTGCTGAGTTGCAGCAACCTGGAGTCCGACAGCAACGGCAGAGCAGGCAAAACCCCACGTAACCTTATCAAATTGCACTGTATCTTTGATGCCACATCAAAGAATAGAGCATTCCTGCTTGAACTCAGGGGTGTCTCTAACTTTGTCACGATGCATCGAGTACGGAGCTCACACAGAACAGGGAGTAGGGAGGGAAAGCTGACGAGCAAAGCCTAAGAGGGCTACAACTTCCTCCCTCTCACCAATGTCATGGAACGAAACCCTCGGCACCTTTCCCTTAGCCAGTTTTAGGCCACTTCTCATTCTGTGGAAACGTCAGAAAATCAGCACCTTGGGATTAAAATTCTTCACCAAAGTGGGAGTATCTCAGTAAAGTCTGCCTGCTTTTTTTAAATCTCTGTCTCCTATGGGATTCATGAAAGCTCTCCCTCTTCTCCCTGACCCCCAACGTTGGCTGGTGTTCAGCAGAAGCTGGACGCCTGTTTTGCTGAATCAAATCTAATTAAGTTATTCAGAGGATTTACTAGATTACACCTTGCTATCTACAGCTGCTTGCTTCTTCACTGGATCTTTATTGATTAGGAATCTGGCAGCTCCTCCTTCCCTCTGCGCACATTGCCCCCTGAAGCTCTTCTGACACGCGCATGAAGCGTGTGCCTGGTTGTTTTGGTCACCAAAAATACCCGATCCGACCCTTGGAATTGCTGGGACATCTAGGTACAACAAATCCAGCTTGATCTCAACTGACTTCCTAAGAAGCCATGTGCCTCACAGAAACGCTAGGGCTTGTTGGGATTTGCGCTTCCAGATTAATTAACCAAGAGTATTGTTCAACAGATGTACAGAGTTGGGGATCCTTCCCAGGCCTCAAGGGAGCCAGATTCGCCCCAGGGCAAGCATGATCACAATTCTGGCTGCTGAGGAGAAGAGGAAGGGGGGGCTGCACCAAGGGCAAGTGCAGCAGTGAGCACCACACCTTGGCCAGCCCGCTGTTTGACCAGTGTAACAAACCAGTTCCCTCTAAATGCAATGCTTAATTCCCCCTCTGTGTGTGGTTGGTACTCTGCAGAGGGAGATTAGGAACAACTAAGTAATTTCAGACAGAGAATCTGGTTAATGCAGGTAATTGCCACCCTGTGCTGTGTTTTGAATAGAACAGCCCAATTTTACAGCAGCGACTTAAAGGAATGTATTGCTTTAATGACCTCTTACAAATGACTCCACCCTGCAGGACTGTACTTGTATTATGTATCTGAGTCCGAGATTTCCCAGTAGAAAGAAGTCTTAAAGGCCAAAAAAAACCCAAAAAGCCATAAACTCATTAGAGAAACTGCTGCTAATTGGGTCTGCCCCAGGAAGTACACTTCATCCTTTCTGGACATGACTTCCAATAAAGCTTGTCCCACTCCCCAAAACATGCAACGGTGAATGAAGAATATAGATACAGCACCAAATCCCTTTTATGTTTGATAAGCAGAGATTAGCTCAATAGCATGAAATGGCTCAAAACTGGCCCCCAAATCACCAGGTTAGAAATCTGTCATTTCAGCATGCTGATACAGTCCTATGTAGAAGATCTCCCACTTCCTGCAAAAGTTGCTATCGGACAACTTTCTCTTCTCATTCAAGAGGCTACACCCAGAAGTTGACTGGTTTTGAAAGGGATTTTTTCAAGTACAAATTTCCCTCCATTCTCACTGTCATCAGTTTCTGGGCATTGGCTGAAGAAAAATGCCCGTGGGAACATACTCTCCTGGCTCAACGGGGCACTCCTGAGCATCGGTCCAAGGCACAGACATCTCACAGACTTCTGCCAGGCAAAAAAACCCTTATGGCCATGAAAAAAGAAACATGTGGAGTGGCAATACAGGCATCTGGCAATGCTAATGGAACTTCTCAGCTGACACTATCCTCAGCTGTTGCTACATTAAACACTACAGACTAAAGCACTTAGATAAATTAATACAATTATCTTGCGTTCTGCTCAAGTGTTTATTTTTCCCTTCGCATCAAGTTAGGTACAACATAACCTGTTTTCCTAGAGAAAATGGCTGTGAGGATACACTGACAACGTTGTACTGAAAAGCACCAAACACCTTCCGTTGGGAGCAGGAGCTCCTGCGCTCCCAGCCCCGCCTGAGCTAAAGGCAGCGGCTGGTGCCGAGGGGGTGGCAGCCCGAGGGGCAGGTAGGGCAGGGTTAAACGCGAGCTGGCCGGCAGGATAGAGAAGAAAACCTGACTTTGAGTTTGGAGAAGCATCCTTGCTGTGCCTTTGTGTTGTTAGCATGGTAATTACTAGGTGACACATGGTTTTTGATGTGTGCCAGCTTCTCCTCTGATGTAACTGTATGCGGGAGCGGAGTTAGAGCTGGAACAGATTTGGGGCAGGGTGTTCTTCGTTTTAAGATCTGAGCATTTTGCAGCAGAGAGGCAGTGCATGAATCCACAATGGCCACATCCATTTAATGATGGTCAAAGACCAAGCCCCCAGAAGACAGCATGATGCCAGCCAAGGGACACCAGTTTATCCTGCCTGAGGATTCATCCCCCTTACAATCCAACACCCTCCTGTAGCTTCACTCCCTCTGTTGCCTTGGTCAGAACCACGTAAACGTCCAGTGTTGGATTCTTCAAGATGCCAGACAACACAAAACCATCTTCCTAAGATTAAAAATAGAGCTCTTAATCTGATTTCTTTTCCTCAACCAGAGAGCATGAATACCAGGAGGCACAGAGACACTGGGTGTTAGAAATGATAGAACTCACCAGGACACTTAGCCCTTTTTTAAAAGGTTTTCTGTTTGTTGGCTGGTTTGTTTTTACAGTGCTAGTTGTGAGCACAGCCTTGAAAATAAATTGTTTGTAATAGCTAAGTGTCTTTACATCACATATATAGTTTTGCCTTAGGCAGGACTTTTCTTCTGTGGCTACAGGAGCAAAAAAGCTTAGTTCCTTTGCCCCTATTGCGGCAGCTGCCAGGGACATTGCTTTTTAAAGCATTTTAAATAGAAGTTGGTGGATGGGGGACCCCGGATCACACTTTCAAATCCTCCTTGCTGCCTTACAAAAGCTAAGCATTAGGTGCAATGACTCACTCACACTGACATTTTTGGGAGAGAATGATGCCTTTTATAATAACATTGATATTCCCCCATTGATGTCTCAACACCGGCTAATTTAGAAGAGAAACATGTAGTGCAAGGTTGAAAGGTCACAGGCCAGCCAAAGAACTCATGAGATCATGGGACCATGAAAGAGGCTCCGGCTTTAAAATAAAATAGCCTTTTTTCTTTTTGTTTCTTTCCTTTTTTTTTTTTCCAGGAACAGACAAACTTTTCTGAAAGGCCAGGAATTTAATCTGAACTCTTCTTTCACATACTGTACAAATAAAAACTACGCTGCAGGACTACTTGGGGAGGGGGTTCAGTAGAGTTTATCTCCAGAGGTCACTTTAATCTATATTGAGTAGTGCAAGAGAGGGAGAAGGAAGGACACACAGAAAGCTGCCAGACCTCTTTAAACCCTGATGTTCCCATTGTCAAGCCAACACCATTCTTAGATTATTCTGTCCACAGTTTGCAATGCCTCTGCAGTCTAGTGACTGTGAAATTAAATTATGAAATATTGGATTATTTGTGGCTGTTGTGTCCTGCTCTGTCCATACTGTTGCTTTTCCCGCCCTCTGATTTTTTCCCTGTCAGAGCTAAAGGAAAAGATTAAAAAAAAAAAAAAAAGCTTTACAATAAAATAAATTTACTTCCACAGTGTTCTCTAGACTGACGTTTGCACCCTCAACAGATTTTAGCACAGAATCAATTTTGAGACTATAATCGGGGCCAGATTTTCTGGGTTTGAGTCCTTTCAATGACTGCTAACCCACAAAATAGCTCTTTCTTTTTTTTCCTCTGAAAAGAGGACTCTATTAGCTTCTTCCCAATATTAGGTGAATATAAAAATAATTACAGTCTGATAGAGACCATCTTTCAGATTCCAAATGAAACGGAGCATCCTTTCCTTCACAAAGGAACCTGAACATGTTAATGTTGGATTTAGAGCTGGATTTGCAAAAGCACAAGAGGCCTAACGTGCCACGGTCCCTCTTCTCTCTAGTGCAGCAGCAGCTACCAAAAGTTATTTGCTGATGCAATATATATAAAGCATATATCTTCAGTATAAGAATTTGCTATTAAACCAAAGCAATTAGGCAGCGAGTGCCTTCATAACTATAGCGTCTCAAACTGAAAAAGACAAAGTGGTTTCCTAATGGAACATGCAATTGATAAGAGAAGAAATTATTCTTTCATAGCTCACATCCTCAGAATTGAAGAAAGTAAAGACTAGCTCCTACAACAAAGCACTGTACTTCAGCCTCGCTGGCCTCCCAAAGCTCCACAGTAAAACGCTTCATTTCTGTGCTTTCTTGGCTCTTATTTTTGTCACGTTAATAAGGTTCATAAAATCAAAGGTAACCAAGTATAAGGCACCTCTAAAGCTCAGTGACCAGTGAGAAGAATTTACTTTTGGGACAAAATACTATTAGAAACTGTATGCCTTTGCTTAACCAAGAGAGGACTTGTACCGGATACCAGTATATCGAGGAGAGAGTTATTTGCAGTCTGTGACTGCCTGTCCTTCCTAGCTCCAGCCTGATGGAAGCAGGAGGCTCTCTCCTGACTCTCTTGACATACAAACACACAATCATCTCAATTAAGAAGCCCATAAAGCACTTACCTGTAAAAAATTGTAACCTGTCATGTCCTGGTGCAGGTCAACCCCGGCAGGCAGCCAAGCAGCACACTGCTACAAAACCAGTTCAGGGTCACAAGTACTCACTCTATTTCCAGGAGGAAGAGGAATGCCGTAACCCCTTTCCTTGAAAGTCAGAATAGAGTTCAGGGCTCTTTTAGCACGGCCTTCTCATGGTGCCCCCACCCCTTCAGGGTTATTTCAGGTACTTACTTGCACAAAGAGTTTGGAAAAAAAATAACCCCAAACCATTACAGCCCATGCAGCATCCATTATGCAAACACTTCTAAAAGATCTCACTCTTATGGTCCTCCACTACATGAATCAGCGTGCTGATGACCCGGCAGTGAGCCCATACGTCCTCATAAATGTTATGGGCTCTATTAGTGAGTCTGTGTCACTAACATCTGCATTACTAGCATCAGCCTGATAATTCAGTTTCCATTACAAAAGCTAGTATCAGAACTGAGAGTTGTTCTCTTATCAGCAGCTGTTGGTCCCATGGAGTCATGGCAGACAAAAGATGACCCATCTATGGCTGCCGTTGGCTTGATGGCTCACAAGGTAGACACCAGGCAGTGTGTCCACAATGGCCTTCTTCAGCATGAAAGCACAGCACTGTCTGCAAATCTCTATAAACTATACTGGTATACACTATCTAACCTTCTTATGTGGGCTTAGACAATTTCCTCCCTCCTCCCATTGCTCATTTTCCACAACTCGCAAACGTCTGTTTCACACAAACAAGAAAAATGAGCTGGCAAACACCCTCCTCATAACTCAATTTTAAGGCAGAGAAATACAATTTTCCCCAAATCTTTCCTTCCTAATGTTTTGTGAAATGAACTGTTCAAAACTATCTATTGAGAAAGAGCTGAAAATCCCTCCCTCCAAAAAGTAGCATAATAAATGTACTCTTTGCTCTTCAAGAGCTGCAGCATAGCCCACAAGAGAAAGCCTTTCTCTCCATTTATGGGTTCTGATTAAGTGTTCTGTTCATAGGAATTTGGAAGTTTTGATGTCATCCTTTTAACTGTTGCTTTTGTATACAAAAAGCAAAATTGGAGATAGCCCAATGCAGAGAAAAACTGCACAATTACCTTTTGTTAGCTCAGTAGGGATGGCTGGAATCTGTTTTCTCAAACACCCCTTAACATCAAGAGGAATTTTACATAGCTATTAAGCACAGATATCTTTCTTGGCTGGAGAGATCCCGAGGCACAGAGTGCTGGGGGCTCAGAGGGTGTCAGTGTGACAGCACCACTATAGGCTTTTCCCTACAAGTCATTGCCATTGCCAGAGACAGCCCTTTGGTCTGACCCACTCTCACAAGCACCTCTCAGAGACTCCACGTACTAATGTGGTTATCTGAAACCATGTGAAGTTACAGTGACATAAACAACAGCATCAAGATCTCAGGTGACTTCCAGTGAGGCTCTTTGTGCACTTTGGTGCCTCAGCAGCAGCACACTGGTTTCCTGGGATGAAGCAGCTTAGCTCCAGGGAGCCTGAATGCGTAGGTTGGTGATGCTGAGGACACACTGTGACCTCTCTGTCAGGTTTTGCACTGCATGAGGGGCCTTCCATGAATGGCTGGGCAGTCTCAGCCCTCATGGCAGTCCACAGGAGAGAGCTGTGATGGGATATTCAGGAATACATTTGGGGCAATAATGGATACAAAAAAAACCTCTGAGGTAACTTA
Source organism: Jacana jacana (assembly GCA_013400555.1). Classification (NCBI taxonomy): domain Eukaryota; kingdom Metazoa; phylum Chordata; class Aves; order Charadriiformes; family Jacanidae; genus Jacana; species Jacana jacana. The sequence continues at coordinate 236,293 of VZTM01001395.1, forward strand.
ACGTCTTTGGTGTGGTCACCAAATTAAGGTTCATTTGACATACATATAATGATGCCAGCGAAGAACAATAGTTACAGACATCCAAGGAAGTTCACAAGAACACTTAAAAAGCATATATAAAACTGAGGTGGATGAGCTATCACTTGCCTTATTTTGTATTCACTCCACAGTGACCCACAGCCACAAAGAGGTTTTGTTTGTGTGCAATAATCAAGCAAGTCAGGAACTCACCTCAGAACTTGCTATGCAGGGCTGCTTGTAGCCATAGCTCTGGCTCCATGACTCATCAATTCCTTTGATTGATAGGGTTAATACAAGGTCTTAAGGCCCCTCCTGAGAATCAAATCAAAAGAAAATAAATCCGGATACGAAGGTGCCCTATATCTTTCTAAAGCTTCTTTTAGTTGGGAACTAAGCTCATCTACTTTCATTTTCATATAATGAGAAAGTATGGACTTACCTGAGTAAGAACATGGCAAATATTAATTAAGTACTAGAAAGTAAAAAGAATGGCTACCAGGGAAGGTAAGTCTGAGAGTGTGGGGTTTAGACTGTATGAGGCTGAAAAAAGAATAATAACCAAAAAGCATGGAAATTAAAAGCAATACTTATTAGTTAGAGAGTACTGAAAGCAGGAGGATAATGTCCACTTTTCACCTGTGACAGTGGGGACAACTCCTTCTCTACATGGTCCTGTTAAGAGTGGGCTACTAACAACATCACTATGTTAGATGCCTTGGTTCATTATATACAAGCACTGGATTGGGCCCTAATGGATTGCAGGCTCTCCCCTAAACCACATGGTGGTTTTAAGCTGCCCTCACAGAGCTGAAATACCCATTTGTAAGAAAGCTCTCTCATGGAGAAAGTTGAAGTTCTATCATTATTGTTGCTAGACTGGCAGAATTTCAGTGGGGACACCTGACTGACCTACTGTATCTGCAGCTTCCTTTCCAGCTGAGTGAAAGCAGTTCGCAGCAGCTGAGGATCTGCAGCACGTTTCTGGTTCCAGGCACAAACCTATTTTATTAGGAGGCCAGAGACAAAGAAACTATAAATAAAACCACATAAGGGCTTTACAAATCAGTGTTTTAAAAACTTAACTTTTCATCAGTCTGTCTGCTGCTCTGCTCTCTGTGATGCCACTTTAACTCAGCAGAGACACAGGCAGCCTGTATTCTTTTAACCTCAGCAGGCTGTCACTGGTCTTTGATATAGCAGCTGTCTCGTAGCTACCACTAGATTTCAATTAAACTGGGCTATATTTAGGGTGAAAACAGGGCTATTTTAAACTGCCATACCTGCCAACTTTTATTCACTCTCAGCAGCAGTTATTTTATTTGATGTTCCTGGTTTTAAGCTGTACCATCCATAATATTAAAAAGATACCAGAAACTGATGTATTTTACATTCAGATCACCAAAAATCTGTCATTAAAAGCAGCGCTTCTCCAGGGAAGATGATGCTTAAAGATGATAAATAATAAAATGCTCGCTACTCAGAGCCAAGGTAGCTTGCACAGACTTGCCGTGGTGGGGCAATACAACTCTCTGGTGCCAAGGAGAATTAAACTTGGTACGTTTTTCACTGATCACAGGGTCGACTGCTAGCACTGGTAGTGCTTCCATGGACAGAAATGGCACGTGGGATGGCAGTGAAACACTTCTGTGTTGTCTGACACAACGTGCTTGTCTTGAGGACAGATGATGTGATTTGGGGTAGAGCAGTTATGTCTCCTTGCCTTTTCACTTTGGAGGGTCGTCCCTTTCCCCTCCTCCTCCATCAGTATCGCAGCATTCCTGTTTCATCAGCGGATAACGCATGCAGCCCCATTACCACAACTCCCATTCCCCTCCGTTATGGTGGGGCACGCGTTCCAAAGCACTGTAACCCCCAACCTATGGTCAGGGGGGCCCATTCGCTGGCACAAGCATCCCGTGATAGGTGCAGGCATATACAAGTGGATGCACGCACATGGGCTGTGATGCTAACCTGGCATTGAAAGCCCCTCGCTGTTCAACTAGAACCTGTGAAGAACCCATATTTTTACATAATGCAATTACCCCCATGAAAACGGCGGTGCACATTTTTACATGAACGAGGAAGAAAATCTTATTTGAGTCATCTAAAATTTAATAGGCTCCGAACATAGCTAAAGCAAAAGATAACTCTCTCATGCAAAAGCCTGCTCATAAACAGTCTATAATTACACTTGCTGCCTTTTGGTAAAAGGCACGGACTTCATTAAGTGCAAGAGCTGTTTTTCTGCAAGGAAGCTTACTGGAGAGTGAACTAAAACAAGCGTGATCACATTCTGACACGCATAAAATGCTGATTGTCTCACTTGCCTTATATGCCAAGTGCTTACTCTTGTAAGGTATTTGGAGCTGTCAACGCCAGCTGAGCTCGGTGAGACAGAGAGGTGCTCAGCACATCTGAAAAAACCCCTTGGCATCGGGAGCAGGCCCCAGACACAGGCAGTGTTTGCCAATGGAACGTACCACGGGAGCGATGGCAATTACAGAGCCACTGTCTGTGCAGGCAGTACTGGAACTCGCTGCCATCCTTCAGAGAAAGGACGTCGGCAAGAGCGGGGCAGGGGGGGGCGGTGGCAATAGAGCTTACAGCCGTGGCTCAGAGACTGCAAACCTACCTGGTAATCACAGACTACATAAAACATACCTGTTTGGCTCAGTAGATGCAAAATTCAACATGAAAACAACACCAAGACACTGAAAAATAAGAACACCAGAATGGTTACATGTATAGAAATCATGGAAACACAAGGTTGGACAGGACCTACAAGGTCATCTAGTCCCACCGTCCTCCTACCACCAATACTACCCACTGAGCTACTAAATCATGTCTTGTAGCACCTCGTCCAGACGGTTCTTGAACACCACCAGGGAGGGTGACCACCACCTCCCTGGGCAGGCCATTCCAGTGCCTGACCACTCTTTGGGAGAAGTTTTTCCTGACATCTCATCTAAATCTCCCCTGGCGCAACTTGTGGCCATTCCCTTGAGTCGTATCATTAGTTATCTGGGAGAAGAGGCTGACCCCCTCTTCTTTACAACCTCCCTTCAGGAAGTCTAGAGTGCAATAAGGTCTCCCCTGAGCCTCCTTTTCTCCAGACTAAACAAGCCCAGCTCCCTCAGCCGCTCCTGGTAAGCCCCAGACCCCTCACCAGTTTTGTTGCCCTTCTCTGGACACATTCCAGGGCCTTGATGTCTTTCTTGTAGTGACGGGCCCAAAACTGAACACAGTACTCGAGGTGCAGCCTCACCAGATCTGAGTGTAACCTCTGCAACACCTTCTGCCCCAGCTTTTAGGTGGGTATGTTTGGGTGTGTTTACCATCTGCTTCAGCCAGGGCACAAAATGGGCAGTACATAGGCATCAGGTAATTATTCAATGTTTTGTTTTAACCTTGCTCTCTCAGCAAGGCCCCCGACAAACCCTGCCATGTTTGCTCTTCTTTAACCAGGCCCAGCTTTGAAGGCAGAACAAGTCATTGTTGTTATTATTATTATTTTTTTAAATGGCAAGATGGTATCAGAGCACTTCAAAACATCACAGAATTTATTTCCACAACAAAGATGCACCTTTCCAAATGCTCATCAAGGCTGCTGTTGTTTTGCTTCTTCTTTTTTTAACCATTAAAATCACAGAATCTTCATGGTTGAAAGGGACCTCTGGGATCATCAAGTTCAACCATACACACACACAAACACAAAACCAAAAAAACCCAACTCCAGCCCACAAAACAAATCACCCAACCCAACAATCTCAGGCACCAGAGCATTCCCTGAAGTGCCACATCTAGGTGTTTCTTAAGTACCTCCAGGGATGGTGACTCCACCACCTCCCTGGGCAGGCCACTCCAATGCCTGACCACTCTTTCAGTAAAGCAATTCTTCCTGATATCTAATCTAAACCTCCCCTGCTGCAACTTCAGACCATTTCCTCTGGTCCTGTCATTATTCACTTGGGAGAAGAGGCCAACACCCACTTCTCTGCAACCTCCTTTCAGGGAGTTTTAGAGGGCAACGAGGTCTCCCCTCAGCTTCCTCTTCTCCAAATTGCATGTGCAACTCCCTCAGCCTCTCCTCATAGGACTTGCTCTCTAGACTCCTCACCAGCTCAGTGGCTCTCCTCTGGACACGCTCCAGCACTTCAGTGTCCTTCTTGTAGTGAGGGGCCCAGGACTGAACACAGTACTCAAGGTGAGGTCTCACCAATGCCGAGTACAGAGGCATCATAACTTCCCTACTCCTGCTGGCCACACTATTCCTGATGCAAGCCAAGATGCTGTTGGTCATTGTGGCCGCCTGGGCACACTGCTGGCTCATGTTAAGCTAGCTGTCCACCAATACCCCCAGGTCCTTTTCTGCTGGACAGCTTTCCAGCCACTCTTCCCCGAGCCTGTATTGTTGTCTGGGGTTGTTGTGACCAAAATGCAGGACCCAGCACTTGGTCTTATTGAACCTCATGCCATTGGCCTTAGCCTGTTGATCCAACTTGTCCAGGTCCCTCTGTAGAGCTTTCCTACCCCGAAGCAGATCAACACTCACACCTAATATGGTGTCATCTGCAAACTTACTGAGGGTGCATTCAATCCCATTATCCACATCATCAATAAAGATATTAAACAATACTGGCCCCAGAACTGAGCCCTGAGGGACACCACTCATGACTGGTCACCAACTGGATTTCACCCAGTAGTTGTAGAGAGGAATGAGGTCTCTCCTCAGCCTCCTCTTCCTCAAACTAAACAGTCCCAGCTCCTTCAATTGCTTTCCATAAGATTTATTCTCCAGGCCCTTCACCAGCTCCTTGTCCCTCCTCTGCACTTGCTCCAGTCCCTCCAGATCTGTCTTGTGTTGAGGTGCCCAGAACTTTACACAAGACTCTAGGGGTGGCCTCACCAGTGCTGAGTACAGGGGGACAATCACCTCCCTACTTCTGCTGGTCACACTATTTCTAATACAAGCAAGGATGCCAGTGGCTTTCTTGGCCACCTGGGCACACTGCTGGCCTCTGTACTGTGTGACCCAATCCCTACCTTGGGCTTACCTCAGTTCTTGTCAGTGCTGCCACTGCCTCGCCAACCAACCAACCAAGCAAACCAGAAGATGTGCTTCCCTCTGCTTATTCTTGCACATGACTGAAGCTCTTTGGCTGAAACTTAAAAAAAAAAAAAAATTAAAAAAAATAGCCATAAGCAGTCATTTAGCTTGGAAAATAACCCTGACCAGGTAATCAACCTAACTGGTTCCCATTTGGCAAAATGATAAGCAATTGGGAAGAAAAGAATCCTACAGTGAGAAGCATTAGGCAGCCATTAGACATCCTCAAGACAGTTAAAGAGGGAGTTTAGTGCTACATGTGTTCTTCTCAACTTAAGATCTTCATTACCTGGGAGATAAAGGCATAACAAAAACCTTTGAATGGCAGCAACTCAGATGAGACAAGATACTTCTTTTTTTAAGCACCGGGGAAGCAGATATGAGAGCAGCCCATTCAGATGTGTTATAATTTCCCTTTCTTGATATCTTAAAATCCCTAGCAGATATACATTTAAAAATACATTGCTTCTGAGAGACGCTGGGAGATCAATGCCAGGATCCTCCAGTGCGGTGGCCAGAGAGCTGTGTTGGCTGGTGGCTTACAGAATCCCCTCCGTCCCCAAAGGCTACTCTTTCCACAGTGAGCACGGTGAATAACCACCACTGTCTTTTCAAAAGGATGAGATTTTTTTTTTTTCTGAAATGTGTGGTTACTCCTTTTTGGGTAATCAAAGGTCTTTGAACTTTCCCCCCCCTTTTAATATGTACACCAAACCTCTCCTTTTATTCAGAGTGATGCCATAACCGCAGCTGATCCACACAAGGAGTGGCTGCAGCAGAAGATTGCCTGCTGAGCTTTCAGAACAGCTGTAGTGAGTATGAGCTCAGGATGTGCTTAAACTGGGTACTCAAAACTCACTCCCTACCTCTCCAAATTTTGCCAGTGTCTCTGGAATCACAGACGGACACACAGCAATTATTCTGCAAAACCTCATGGCTTCTCACAGCTCCTGCTCTAGTATTAACCTGCACAGCTGACTGAAAACTTGTAATCTGTTTTCCACTTCAATTACTATCATTTCTGCTTCTTCCAGTTTCCTTTTGCTGGAGTTTCCCACTCTACTCATCGCTTCCCAGGCCACACCTAGAATACTGTCTTCAGTCATGGTCCCCGCTATGCATAAGAGATGTGGACAGGCTGGAGAAGGTCCAGAGAAGGGCCACCAAGATGACCAAAGGGCTGGGAAGCCTGCCACATGAGGAAAGGCTGAGAGAATTGGGTTTGTTAAGCCTTGAGAAAAGAAGGCTGAGGGGAGACCTTATCACCACATCCCAGTATTTAAAGGGTGGCTACAAAGAAAGCGGAGACTCCCTTTTTACAAGGAGTCACATGGAAAAGACGAGGGGTAATGGGTACCAGTTAATTCTGAGGAGGTCCTGATTGGACACAAGAATTTTTCACAATGAGAACAGTCAGCCATTGGAATAGTCTCCCCAGGGAAGTGGTGGATTCCCCGACACTGGACACTAAAATTCAGCTGGACATCTTGTCTAGACTGTGCTTTTGCCAAGAAAGGTTGGACCAGATGTTCCTTCAGGTCCCTTCCAACTTAATATTCTATGAGTTTAGGACCATCTCGGATCTTTTATCTCTGTTTGGCAACATCCACAGATTCTTCACATTTTGCTATAATTTAGAACCGTTCCTGATGTCTCAGGGCTTGTGTGGTTTTTAACCGCACATCTAAAATGTATCTCCAGTTCCTTGGTTTTTCAGTGCTCTTGAGCTCCAAGGCCTTCATGTTTCTCCCACCACTCCTTCCCAATTTATTCCACCTCTGATCCCTGTCTGCCGGTTGCCATTTTTTCCCCTTGCTCCTTATTGTGAAGCTGACAGGAAGCACAGCAAAACTGACACAGCAAGACACAGATCGGGCAGGAATAGCTAAAAATTGACAAGTGATGGCAGAACAAGTAGCAGTGACTAGGTTTTCACCCTGAGATCTGATTTCACATTTAACGTTCCTTGAGATGATGTAGGAATAAACACATATTTCGCTTTTGCTAATTTTTGTGATCTCTGTTAGAGAAATGACTCTATATGACTAGTTTAGACCCGTTGTCCAGAGAAATCTCAGTTTTGCTGGGATTATTCACTCCTACTTCCTAGAGCCAGAGCAGCAAATATATGAGGGGTGGGACTTTCAGGGAGGCTGGTGGGCCTGAGAAAATCTGACTTGGTGTGATGGTAATGAGGGACCAAGCAAAAAGAGAAAAAGATGAGTTTTGCTGGCCTATTGGAGACTCCTAAGTGTCTGGGGACCAGTTTGGAGCTTTGGCACTGTCAGCTCACTGGACTGTCAGAGTGACAGGGCTGTGGGCTTGTTGGGGCAGCTCCCTAAGCGCAGAGGAATCTGACTAGAGAAACAGCTCAGGGCCCAGGCTCCTTGTGCTCTACCTGCCTGGGGACACCTGGAAAAATGCAGAGAGGACCTATTTTTGTCACTGTGCATAAATCGTAGCCACCCACTGTAAGCACTGTCTTTGTTCTTCCTTACCCCAGCCCAACACATCACACTTACAGCAGCCTGACCTTAAATCTCAATTCACTCCCAAATCCCAAGGGAGAGGGAGCTCTGTGAGGGCTCCAGGAGATGGGTCAGGAAATTAGCATTTTTGTCTCATTAGCTTTTGAAAGCAGCAGTTACAGCACAAGGGACTTGGCCTGGTGATGTACCTACATATGCACAGCATGCTTCCACTAAATCCATTAGAGCACTGCATCTGCCTAGAGTACATTTTTCTGGCCAAAACCCATAATATTAATCTCTGCTGTGTCCTAAATCCAAAATCTGATTTTACACCTACTGTTCTGGGAGATGCTGCATGAATAAAGGGATATGTCATTCTCGCTCCTTTTGCAGATGGAGCCACTCTGGGTTCCACCCCAGTGTTGCAGGACCCAGAGGTGAGTTTGGGGATGACAGGGGGACCGAGGGGACTGCAGAAGCCCAAGAGCACTGGTGGGGGTCAGGATGAATAGGTAGTGAGAAAAAAGGAACAGCAGAAGTCTTAGAGTGAGGAAGATGAATGAGGGTGCTACCTAGAAGGCCACAGTAACAGAGATCAGCTGTGACAGGTTTCATGGTTATCACACCACGTTGCACACACACACACACATATGTATCTGTACATTCAGAAGTCTCTTCGTAGCCATGTCTGCACTCGCTTTCAAAAACAGCATAAATGGATGTGGAGACCAATGCAAAGAGATCATACTGCAACCTGTGCTGACACTAGGGCTAAAAGTTTAAGCATGAGCTCCCAAAATGAATGTCCAGTTTATAGAAGTCTTTGATCTGGATGTTAATTTGGTCATAACCGCTACAGAGCAAAGAGATTCCTGTGTCTGTCTGCAGAGCTACCAGCACCTCTGCTAGCAGATATGAATGGCAGCACGTGGCAATTGGACTCACTGAGCACATCTCTTGCTGTTGTCACAGTGTATTGGGACTTGCTGAGCTGTTCAGCCCACCCTTACTTCACGTGGAGATTACTCCCTCCAGATGGTCTGCACGTACCTGCAAATGTCAGAAGGAAAGCTGGGAGCTCGTGTCCCTAATGTAGGGCCTGTTCTCCAAAGAAGGTTGGAGCCAATGAGGTCCAACCTAGTTTTTCCTACAATCATGTAAGAAAGGGAAAGGTCAAGATTTTAAGTTATTTCTGGGAAACTGTGGTGGAAAAAACGTGCCAAGTACACAGTTTTGGATAAACCTGGTGCAACAAAGACCAAACTACCTTGTGCTGCTAATGCTGAAGTTTTTAACAGTTACAAAATTTGATTAACATACCTAATAGGACAGACAGTAGCTAACAGCTGTCAGTAATTATTTAGCCTCTGGCTGGCTTGGTTATCCTGAAAAGATTAAAGAAGCTGCAAATTTACTTCACAGTGGAAACAAGGAACTAAATAAGATTATTAGCCTTTACGAGAATGAACACTTCACTAACACAAATTACATGGGAGAGCTCAACTCTATTTCTTTAACAAAAAGAAGCCACCATTCTTTATAAAGTTAATATTTCACAAATGCCAAGATTATGTACCTTGGGAAGCACCGTGGGATCTAGTCAGCATCACAGAAATGGTATTCCCCACTTATATCCATAGATACTGTCTGGGATGCAGTATATGAGGACTGGGTATGAGTGCATGTGTTTTGGCAGGAGGTGGAGAAACACCATTTCCAGGAGCTGTCTACAGTTAAATTATGGTCCAGAGAACAGAAGTTATGCTCAGGAATGCTCATTTTGCATAGTGGCTATCTGTCATTAATCTGAAAGCAACACGTGGGGCTGTCTATTTTCCTAGTGCTCTGATTGTAAGGAGTAAGATTGCCATTAGCACAAGTTTACTTCTAGATTTGGTGTATGCTGACTCCCGTACCCTGAGGAAGATTCATGCCAAGATTTCAGACCAGACAGTGAAAAATACTGTATTCCCCTTACAGCCAGGAGAAGCCAGAGAAGAGCGATGGAAATGGATGGAAAACAGTCAGCAGGGAATCTACATGATTAATGGATAGACGGCTCTGCCAGGCAGCACCATACTAAGGGTTAAGCCTGGTTTTAAACGAGAGACTACACATTTAAAGCATCTCCCCCTACTTAAAGCTTATTATGGAGATCTGCAAAGTCAGTGGATTGTCTTTTGATCACATCTAGGAGACTGCAAACATCCCAGAGACTGGGTCTTTCCTCTTCTAAGTATTTGCACAGCACGCAGGACCAGAAGAACTATCTTTGTTGGGAACTCAGGACTATAATGAAATACAAACAACAGTTACCAGGAGGTAGCTGCTCAGTGCCACTGGCACCTTAGGCAAGCACAGTGTTTTGTATTAACTGAAGAGAAAAGTGACATTGAAAACCGCTGAATTTAACCCACTATTAGAGGTGCATATTCCACACTGCACCACGCTTCAAGGAATTTATGAACTAAACACATTTCTTGGTTACCTACTCTCAAAATGTTGACGTCGGAGTACAATAGCATTAAATATTAACTGATTCCCCAGAGGGCTTGAGATTATTTCTTTCTAAATAGGCCAAAACCCCTACAGTTAGAAGTTATAGCTGAAGTTTTAAAACTCAGCCACTAACTTCAAGTTACAGTGAGTAACTGGAAAACCAGAGCTGATGTGAAATTGTCTTCCCTGGCTTGTTGTTGTCTTCTCCTTCATTGTTTCCCTCTTAGTAATACAATGAATGGTGGGTGACTGTTGATATTCAGGTGGGTGTAATACATAGCAACTTAGGAACTGTAATTTAGCATTAATTAGCATCCACTTTAGATAAAGTTAATGGCCAAGATAGTTGTCTGTTAACCAAATGAAACTCAAAATTAGACTCCAATTGTCAAGGGAAGAGCATAAAGAGTATCTTACAGCTTTAATGTTTTTTTCCCTTAATTCAGATTGAATTTAAATCAGCAACCAGGTATATCACAGGTTTTCTGTTTTGTTTTTTTGGCTTTTTATCTTTTACATAGAGCAAAGTTAAATGCACTGATTTTCTTTTAAGTTTAAATCTCACAAGGAAGTAAGTGCTAGCTGGGCTTAGCAAAACAATGCTATAGTTGTGGAATACTAATTAAGAAGCCCCAACGCCAAACAATTCTCTTTCCTCTGTTTAAATAGAAGGTTGGTGCATATCGAACTCTGTCATCAGCTATTATTCAAATTGAAATAGGTCAGGTCCCTGAACACCTCTAAATTAGCCTGGAAATTCCCTCAATTAATGAAAACTTGTCTGCCTGAATTTATCCTGCCTTCCCCATAACACGTGGACAATCATAGCCGCAGCATGTAAAATTAATCTAGTTCTGTTACTTTTGGTGGAAGGGCATTTTGACTGCGCTTTGACCCCTGAGAAAAAGATCCATACTTGTTCATTCTCCTCCATGTTTTGCTCAGCAGACACCTGACTCGTACAGCCCAAGCCAGCAGGCTTACTTGAGTTGACAGTCACAGGCCTGAAGAACCAGACTGCACGGCTAAGACCTGACTTTGCAGTTCCTCACAACCTGTGTCCTCAAAGCAAGATGCTTACACTGGTTTAAAGAGAAAACAGCATCTTATCTCCTTACTGCCTCCGTATTGACTGAGCGTGTGAGGTTTGTCCCGGAGCACAGCGCTGTGCTGCAGGATCCCATCACCCCTGGGATGTAGAGGGAATTCCAAGCAAGGAGATGTTTACCTTTTCCAGAGTTTGCTCCAGGCCCTTCATAAGGTTTAACTTTGCTGCTCAGGGTGTGAGGAGACGGGCCGCTCACTGTCGATGATGCTATTTCTAACTTGTTCTTGCACCGTCAGAGACATGCACTGTAGTGACTGAGAATGGATTAAGTGGATGCTCTCGATTAGCTAAAATGCTGTCAGCCAGTAACGTAAGTGGCACTGATTAAAAGCAAACAAAAAAGGTGCAATGCAAGTAGCTGCAGTCTGAAGCTTAGTGGTGGAATAAGTTAAGCACATACGTAACACCAACTTCTCTGGTACTGTTTTTGTTTGGGTGGTCTTCAACCTCATGGAAGACAATGCTCGTTTGCTCTTACTGCCAATGGTCAAATCCCATAGCTAGGAGAAAATAAAGTTGTATTTAAAAAAATATGCAGGGACAGGAAAGGACTTGGTTGAAATACTGGGCTAGGATCAGAAAAATCCATCTTACCCTCAGCCTGTACAGAGCACGCTTTCCCTCCGGGGTAGATAAGTGCATCACTGCCTGCAGCCTCCTTCATCCACACTGGGGCTTGCTCTGGTCCCAGCCTGGCTTTGCTGCAGGCTTCAAAGGGAGCTTTGGCCAAGGCTTTCTGTTTGCTGCTCCATCTCCAGTCATGAACACCACGATGCCCCTCCTTCTCCTGACCTTACCCTTTCTCCTCCCAAGTTCTTACACTGCAGGTCCCGTCTCTGCACTGGCAGAATCCTTCCAACACACTCCTGAAATGGAATTTGTACCCTTAGGCTCTAATTCAATCACATTCTGCAAAAATCTGCTGTTGAAGATAACGGATGAAGAAAATTATCAAAGTGCTCAGTCTTCAAGGAAGACTCAGTTCTCCTCACAAGAAAGAAACTTGTCCTTTCCCTTCTCAGATTAAAATAAAACATTTCAAATATTTAGACAAGTGAACTTAGCTTAAAAATGAGTTTATATATAGATATGGATATCTACATATACATAAATTTAATGGCCCTAAGGGAGCCATCCAGACACGAGCTGAGAATAAACTTGGGATGGTTTAAGATGTTTCTGCCGGTCAGGACCCAGCTGAAACAGACAAAGTATGCTCACACAATCTGAAACAAAGTTAGTTTTAAGTCACCTTCACTGACCAGAGGTGCCCCTAAATCTCTTTAATGGGGTAGTCAGGTATGTGATGAAGTTAAAAGAGCATGCCTAATTTACATACATAATTATTTCAACCACCTATGCAAATCAAGCCCTGAGGGGCAGCCCATAAAGAGGCAGAAGTAAGAAGCAGCTTATGTAGGACTTGAGAGTAATGGGCAGTTTCAAACTCAGGAGAGCACAGAGCTCAGCCTCACAGCCAAGCAGAGCCCCTCATTTTGCATACAAATCCCAGTTATGGCCCATTTAAACTCGGGCTCTGCTCTCACAGGTTACAGGGACTCCCTGGGCTCACACACAACGTCTCTGAACTCAGGCCACACCGACCAGATGGTTCTGGAAAGGGCCACTTGTGCAAGCACAGGGCTCACGCTGGCCCTTCCTCAAACCTGCTCCTTCTCTGCAGCAAAACCAACTGCTCCAAGGAGAGCTCAGCCCAGGCAGTGTTATTTCTAGACAGGCTGTGCCAGAATAGCAAAAATCCAAGAGTTTAAGAAATGTAGAGCATTTTGCTTAGGAACTGTCACTCACTTGAGGTTCACCCTGCCCCGTTCAGCTGCTGTTCCCATCTGCACCCTCTGTTTGGTTTTCTGTTCGTGTTCTGAAACTGAAATGGTAAGCAGAAAATTTTAGTTACTGAATGAACTGCTGCCAAAATCCTCTAAAGGATACACTGAGGAGCAATGAGGTTGCTGTGCAACAGGCGAAGAGCAGCTGCTGGTCCAGACACTCAGCGCGGTTTCCCACTGGTGTGGTTAGAAGGGAAGGCCTTCACGGCTCCCGAGGAAGCTGGAACCCAAGACTGATGGGGTCACACATCCCACCATGCTCTCCATGTCCATTCTAAGAGTGCAATTAACCTCATTTTACACTGAGTGCTTTCCACTCCTTCCACCCACTGGTAGTTCCTGCCTTGTACCTGGTCTAGCAATCAGCAGTTAGGTCTGTTTTACATCCGAAGCTTTGCCCTTGAATGCAGCAGATCCTTAAGAAATCCTTGATCTGAAGACACAAACAGCAAGGTCCTTAGCAAAGTTTCTCAGTGCTGAACTGCTCCCACTTGCTAAAAATGCATGCTTCATTTCTTATTTAAATTTGTCTACCATTAGCTCCCAGCAATTGGTTTTCATTATGTCCTGCTTTACTGGTTTGAAGAAATCCTTACTAGATGGCTTTTCCCCTCCATGAAGACACCGTTAAACAACTCTCCCCTCTCCTCTTTCTGATAAGCCTAAATATGCTGAATTCTCACACACACACACACTTATCTCTAATTCCTGTCTTTACTGCAGAACCAAGAAAACCTTGAATCTAAAATTGTAACCTCCCTTCCCTGTAGCTTCCTAAAAAGCTCTTCTTACACAGCTTGCAGTTTCTATTTCATTTTTCTTCCATGTGAGTGCTGTCCTCTTCATTTTCTTTATTTGGAAAAAAGACAGTCCTTCTGAATCATCACTTCTGGTTGGGACTGCTACGTGTTTGCTCATGAGCCCTACCTAGACCCAGCTCCAGGGTTAAAGTAGCAAGGTCCAGACAGGAGTATCCTCCATGATGTTTCTTGTAATAGAAAAAGGGCAAGTGTTGTATGGTGAGCTATGTCTCTTCCATACACGTCGCTGCAGGATGTGTACACTCCCAAATAACAAATCATTAGTTGTGTTTCCTAGAGCCATCTTCCTGCAAACGTCTCATACCAAGTTTTGCTTGTATCCTCCAAGTCCCACGACCAGTGAATGTACTGGGAGAAAATCAGAGATGACTGCAAAGAGATGAGAGCAACCCCGGTGTATAATCTGTGGTTCTGTAGGATTTAGGACATCCTTCCTGCATGAGATGGAGTGCAACACAGAGAACCCTGAGTTAGTGAGAGCTTCAAGGCAGGAAAAGAACTCATGGTGAAGTTCTCTGGTGTCTCCTTGGTTTAACTGCGTTGCCTGTGGCGGGGTGGCAATGGCTCAGCCCATTCTCCCAGCAGATGTTACTACCTCCATAGCAGTGCCCAGCCAGCACCCGTGTCCAGGTGTGACCTTGCCCACCCCAGTCACCAGCACCGTGGTGCATCTTTCGATGCAGCACAGAGAGCTCAGGCCTGATCTCTCTGCAGGCACAGACAGACCCTCAGCATCCCATCCCTCCAGTCACACACATTTGTCCAACAGGCAGTGGCTGCAGCTCCCACCCAGAAATTCAATTGAGTTGTGCTGTTCTAACGAACAATCTCTCAGTGACTGATGGGATCTGCTGCCCAGGAGTCTCTGCTGGACGGCTCCTGCTCATACAGTCCTTGGCACTGACAGGCAGGTACCAATTGTGAGCACCTAAAAGGCTGACATTATCAATATTAAATGAGCTCTAAAAACCCCACTTTGTGCAGAAGCTGTCCAGAAAGGGCAGCGTTTCTTAGGGCTGAGACTCTTCCTTAAGACCGTTCTCGCTTATTTCACTGCGATGCCTGAAATTCAGTTTATTAGGAGCATTCAGCTTATCAGTTAAATGGGTTTTTGAGTAGCTCTTCATCATCTCCCTTCAATATTGTCAGGTTTTGAGGGAAGATGTTTATAAGCCATTATATAGAGATATCTTTTATGTGCGCTAAAGAGCTCTTTCTCCGAGATCTTTACACTCACACTCCAACGTATAATCAGCTTTTACAGCTATATTAAAATCTTCAGAATAGGTGGTTGGTTTTTACAGTGGAAATCCCTGGTGTATCCTTAACTACACCGTTGCTCAATAGAAGAGTATAGTAATACATTTAATATAATACATACAGCATTTTATCACGAAAACTGCAATTGCTTTCAACAGAACAACAGTTTCCAACCAGAAAAGCTGACCTGGCTGTTCTTCTGTGGCAAATGCTGAAACCAGCACTTACACATTACAAAATAGCAGAGAACCTCTTCTTTGACAGGACAAATTATAAAAACTAATGCTTACACCGTAAATAGCTTTAAATGCAATATAAGGTGGGTGTAAATTAGGGCACCATTAGAGCTATTCTCATTTAGGGCAGGCCTATAGCCCTGTGTAACTCGAGTATTAATTACTGGTGCTTTTTTAGTGAATGGCCTATTGTTAGCTCTCTCAGCAGGCGGCCTGTGTTACCGGGTGGATTTGCCTCTCATTCACCTGATACACCAGAGTTATGGCATATCCTGTAACTTCCCAGCAAAGGCAAACAGAAGTTTTAAGTGTTGTTTCTTATTATATCTCTAAATATATTTCCTCTGCGTTTGTGAAAAAAAAAAAAAAAGAAGGAAGAATAACAGCAGTGTAATAACACAGAGCCTTTTGCTAATCTTTGCAATCAGATCTTTGGGACTTTTGCTGCCATCACACAGAGCAATCACTTCACACAAGTGAGAAACCAGCACGGGGGCTCCTGATAAAGTTCAGTGCATAAATCAGCTACAACTAGACAGGCTACATCAATCTTTCTGGTTGGTACTTTATTTTGATAACTACTGTGTTTTGTGTCCTTTCAGATAATATTTGTCTAACATTAACATAATCCATCTAATTTGAGAGTCAAATTGAACATGTTTAAACTGTACCTACACTCCATATGTTGGGTGCCTTCTGCCAGTGTTAACACAGCTGAATGCTGTGAGGCGTATTAATGAATCTCATCTGCAATTTGCCACTTGTTTTAAAAGAACTTTGTTGTAGAAGTTCTGCAGCCGATTTGCTGGGCGCGTGAAGTCAGCAGAACAACTCATTTCCTACTATAATAAGACTCCAGACTCTGGTTGGGATGGTTGGTTGCCAGAAGAAATGGCTTTCTTAAGAATGGAAGCACACAATTGCCTTTCTTAGCTGGTCTATTATTCACTGTCAATCCAATGACCTTGCCACTTGTTTTTTTCAGCTTGGAGTTTTCTTTTTCATTGAAAAGGACACATCACCTTCTCTTCTCCCTCCCCTCAGCTAACTGTTTCTTAATTACCTAGCTACTCATTTTCACAGCTTCTTAACTCACACTTGCACCTTTCCCTTTTTTCTCCCCTGTGTTTGTATATTTGTCAGCTCCTCAACAAACATGCACTGACCTCATTCCATCCCTTCTGATGAACCCACTCCAAATTGCCTCAACCAAAGTTTAACATACATTCCCCCAAATTACCAGGTACCCACCTTCTGGAAGTCAGGTCCATTCAACACCCTGCATCTTAGAACACCAAAAGAAATATAAATCATCCAAAGGTGTTGTGCATATGTTAATAGTCGTTAGGAAGGTTGATGTGGTAACCAACATGGTCTTGTCAGGAAGACATTCATCTTCCAACAGTTCAAAATACGTGTTTTTTAACAAACTTGTGGAAGGTCTTATTTTCTCCACATCTTTTCCTTTTCCCCACAGCCATATTACTTGGTCTAATAAAAAGATTTCAGGTCTCCCTGCCACCTCTCTCATGATTAGTAACTGTGAGCAAGCGAGCTGATGTTATCCTTGGACCTTCTGGTGAGACTTGGAACATAAAGCCATAAACTAGGTCACCTGTCCTCAGCAGACTCTCCATTTCCTTTCTGTATTTTCATTGTGCTTCTACAAATACCCTCAGTATGGAGAAAGAAGAAAAATAACTCCATACAGAGAACTTTTTAAATTTGGGTTAAAAAAAAAGGGGGAGAAGATAAAGGAATACTTGAGCACTTCCTGCAGCTGTGCTTTCTGGGCACCCACCAGTGACAGGATTCCCTGATCCGCGTTATTTTCTGGGACATCAATTTAATTTCTCTGTTTGAGTCCACTCTGTTTCCACCTATGCTTTTTTATCTTCTTTTGGGGATAGCTGAAGTGTTTTTTTCCTACAGCTTGGGAATATACAAGAATTTTCAAATACCTATCGCTAGATGAAAGTGGAAATTACAGCAGTCATTTTGCTACAGTAGAGATTTGTTTTCTTTTTTAACTTTCCCGGTAGCTCGAGGGTAATACGATCAGAACAGGAGAAGTTTTATAGTCTTGATACTCACTAATAATTTTACTGTAAATTTTCTGACAGTCTTCTGTTCTTGCCTTTATCTGCACATCTGAGCAATGAAAAAAAAAACCCACCATGAAGTATTCAATTCAATCCCGGCAGAAACAGCACAATTCCCTTGGATACTAATGCATATTTCACCCAGTAATATCATGATATGACCCAAGGTTACATTTTCCCCTTCAACACCCTCGAACAGCTCTCTGGATATGGCAAGGAGCTACATCCTGTTATAAACTCATCCCTACTGAGCCTTCATTTCTTTCCTTCTTCAGCATCATTGGGACAAGAAAGGGACTGCTTCTCCCACCTCACTCAAAGATTTAGCTCTTTTTATAGTTTTTAATTTTAATTTAAGGAGGATGCCTCCTGTTAAATACATCTATCTTTGACTTGCTGTCTGCGCGGAGGAAATGCAGCGGAGGAAATGTTGAAGTGAATCAGCTCAATATCATAAATCCACACTCACCTTGACCCCCTCACACACGGAACAGGCATCAGCACTAGCTACCGAGACACATAATGGAAAAGGGTATTTCACAAATCATGTTTTTCCTGACCCACATGAACTTGTTATGCCTGCCCGAAGCACACTGAACTTTCTCAGAGTCTTCCCCCGGGTGGCTCTAAAGCCCAGTCAGTGTGAGTATAGTCAATTTGAGAGATAACGAAGGGAGAAGTGACAACTAACTCTGCTTAAAAATATGCATTACAACAGCAAGCATTTCTCTAACTCCACTAAAACAATGTCTCTGAAATAACACCAACTTTAACAGATTCACAAACAGCCATCTCAGAAGTGCACAGGTTTGCCTCAGTAAAAGTGAGGGGAATCTTTAATTAGCCCTTAGCAAAAAAGACTAAAGGAACATCCCTGAGACCAAGAAATTATTCATAGACGGAGATGGTCAAAGTCCTTTGAAACAGTGCAGATTGCAGAACTTTATTTTTACTGACAAATTCTGATCCAAAGCCAGTCTTGATCCTCATACTGAGACCACCCAACTGCAAAAGTCATCTGTAAGTATAAAATGAAAAAAAAAGAAAAAAGAAAAAGGAAAAAATTCCCTCTCCATAGAAAGTCTGACTCCAGCGCTTCAGTGTAACTCACAAGTACTGACACAAGAGACACTGGCTTACTATCATTGAGAATGAATTAGAATAAACTGTGAATCCCAGAGCTCCAGTTAATAGAGGCATAAGAGGAAACTGGCAGGTAGCAGTTAGTGGGCTGAATGGCTGCCACTGACAATGCCTAAAAATAGATTTTTTTCAAAGACAAACACATTTTATTGCATACAAACATAATGCCTTTTTCCACTTTGGGCTAGTAAAGAGATTCTCATTTTTTAAGGAACGTGGAGAACAACCACTTTACAAGTTTGCCACAAGAGCAGATTCAGTCACTCCATTTTTATTCAATTCACAGAATGCTATGGGGTTGGAAGGGACCTCCAGAGGTCATCTAGTCCAACCCCCCTGCCAAAGCAGGTCCACCAAGAGCAGGTTGCACAGGAACGTGTCCCAGTGGGTTCTGAATGTCTGCAGAGATGGAGTCCACCACCTCTCTGGGCAGCCTCTTCCAGGACTCTGCCACCCTCAAAGTGAAGAAGTTCCTCCTCATGGTTAAATGGAACGCCTTATATCCAAGTTTATGCCCATTTCCTCTTGCTCTGGGACTGGGCACTACTGAAAAAAGACTGGCACCTTCCCATAGGCTTCTCACGCCTGTTTGTCTTTGAAGCAGAACGAACGACACGCTACTGGTGTGTGGTTCTAACTTCGCCTGAGACATGCCCATTGCAAAACTACATTTATAAGCACCTTTAAAAATAAGTCTTAAATGTCTCTAAGCATCAACAAGGGTAGGTTAGTTAGTGCAAGTCCTCAATAATGCTTACTCTTCAACTTGCCTTGGGCAAAAGCAGCCACCCCCAAACGGGCTGTTAAGTCCTGCTCTTAACGTCCTTATTCAAGGCTCCAGAATAGCAGGACAACTGTAGAACACTCAAGTAGGCTTTTCAAAACCACTTGGCATTTGTCAAACTTCTTTCCAGTGAGGTCAACAGCAGTTTTACCACTGCCCCTAGTACGAGTACTGAGATGCAAAATGAAGACCGCCTGTCCAGGTACCACCAACTGCCAACCACAGGTTACATTTAACTCAAATTTTGGGCACCTTGGCTCATCGAAGCATCACAGAGATGGACATAAAAGGGTGGTCTGTCACATGCTCTCTCTTGTGAATGTCCAAACCAAGAAGGCATCAGAGTGGATTTATGGGATTTCCCTCACTAAATCAGCCTGAAATCCAACTACACTTTGCATCATGACTCATCCTTGAATTATTCCTGCCAGTGGGCTACTACAAAAGTAAAACGCTAGTTGAAAAAGAGCAGAGCTTCTGGTAAATCCTGCTCACTGTGTAGGATGTCTGATTTCTACCATTGCAGGGCATATAAGAAGCCAGGCAGCTGATATTTTACTGGAAGATGTTCTCTCAGAAAACACTCTCTTCAGGATGGAAGGTGCCTTGGAAGTGAAACTTGAAGGAAGTATAAGAGACTTAGGCAAAGATAGAAGGCAGATGAAAAGGGCAATAGCAGGAAGAAAAGAGGGAACAAAGACATATTATTAAAGAGAAACTAAAAGGGGGAAAGCAGGACTGGAACACAACACAAGGCAAGGATATGAAGCAGAAAAAAACAGGTCTCCAACAACCTTTTTGTTGGTGCTGGTTTGCAAACAAATTTAAATGTTGATTTAGTGAGCTTTGGAGGAGTTTTTGTTTGTTCATTTTTACCTTTCAGAAATCCACAACTCTCAGCCTTAAAGTTTGAGCTAAATTCAAAGGCTTCAGAACACACACAGTAAAAAAAAAGAGCAAAGAAAGGAATCTTGTAAGGCTGAATTTACCATGCAGACAGACATAATTACTCAGGTTTCAACATATGACCAATTTCAGAACAGCACTATTAAAAGAAAGATAAAGTGAGTGAATGTCACTGAAAAGTCCCTGCAGTTAGACTTCTGCACCAAACAAAGCCTAGAAACCAAAGGCTCGGGTGCTTCTGTTTGGAAGTGACATTGGAAGCCAAGAGTTTAAGGCCAACCGTGCCTGCCTTCTCCTTTGCTGCACTGAGGCAAGGTACTGTAAGGAATCTACACTGTACATCAAGCTCGCAGCAAAACCACAATTCAGGCAATAAACCTGCAGGTTTCCATTACAGACCGGGCTGTTTGTGGTGAATGTTTTTGGAGGTGACTTTGTTTAAATGCTCTTTTGCTTCAGTGTGAGCTCACATTGTTCCAGCAGTGGAGAGGATGACTATTTTGAATGCTTTAAGATGAAAGCGGGGATAAAGTGCTACAAACCACCTAGAGTAAGATGTGGCCAGACGTCTGAGCTTGGGTTAGGGGAGAGGAAGGCTGGCTACTAACTTTTCATCTGAATAGCTGACTTCACAGTCTGGTTGTCTTTATTTGACTCAATGAAACTGCAGTTCTGAAGCCCATTGGAATCACATCTCCATGAAATGCTGCTCAGGTTTGGACCAGACTCATCCTTTTTTTATCCAGCCATGGCATGACTGGATAGAGGGGCTTTGCTTGAGCTGGCTGCTTATTAGAGAATCTGCATTCAGGTACACAAAAGAGCCCCAAGCAGCTCTACTTCTTGTCTCCAGGGAAATCACTTCTCATTTTAGGTGTGTTGATGGATCACAGGGCAACAGCCATGGCACACAGGATGAGCCATTAGTGAGGTTGTCCCGTAAGTTAACTGTGCTTGAGATAGAGAGAAAAAATTTCATTTGCCTTAAAGGCAGGACTGTGCCACTAGAGTGGGATGATTGACTGACCTTGGAGCTCTAAGGCTGATCATTTGGCACTAGTGTAAATGAAAAATTCATCATTACCGATGATTGTTGACAGCCCTAGAAAAACCAAATATTAATATGGTTCAATACAGCACAACTGAAAATTCAGAATGCAATAAACCCTTCATATCATGCCAGCACAGGGATTTCCTGGTGATATTCATTTAGAGAGGGAAATATTCTGCCTCTCTATTTTAAGACATTCTTTCTGGAGCTGAAACAATATGGCATTTCATTTGAGAACCTTTCACCACCCTTTCAATATATGGACTCACAGGTATTCTCAGCCTTTCATAAACGATGAAGCTTTTGCCGGCATCTGAACACAGAGTCCTTGGATTATTTCCCAAAGAAGTGCTTGGATGCGTGCTGTATAAGTACACCAGGCTGTGAGGTACTCTGGCACTAGGAAACTCCACTCTGAAGTAAAAGCTGAGATAGAAAAAGGGATTCTTTACTGAGAGAGGTGATGGTGACCTTTAGAGGCTTAGACCTGATACCCAGCCCAAGTCTATGACGTACAGGCTCTATACACCAGACCCTCAAAGGTCACGAGTCAAAGGCAAGATTTCATATTTTCCCTATCCTGAAACTGGGATGCTACTTGTAGAAATGAAATAATAGTCTACCTTGGAATAGTGTAAAATATGAATTAGCCACAGGGGATTCACATTTTCTAATTAAATGCCGATTAAAATCAATTAAAAAGCTATAGCAGTCCTGCTCTAACGAGGGAAGTCATATTATTACCTCTGCATTAAGTACTGTATCATCCACTAATTCCATTTAATCACAGTGATTTTTTTTTGTTCATACAAGGACCTGGACTAATATTGCAGCAGATCTGAATGATGAATTATACGGGTCCTGTGTTTCCTAACCAAAGTAACATATTTTCCTGTATAGTACACGTGATGGTAATGACTCTAAATGTGACCTTGTGAAAAGTCTAAGCAGTGTCACTTCCATTTTTTAATTCCTTCATGTTTCAATAGTGTTTTTGAACTCTATGGATTCCTAGTAGTAAATTCTACTTGTCCTATTAAAATGCAGGTAGAATTATAAACTGTTGTGATACAAGATTTATAAAATCTTACTGCTATGTCTCTTAAGGCACCAGTAACAAACAAGAAAAGGCACAAAGATGAAGCCAGTATGTAATCTAGCAAAAGAATAGAGACAGGTATATTTATCAAAATATTAGGGGAGGAGACAAAAGGACCCAAGCATCTTTACAGCCACATGTTGGCCCAACACAAAGCTGGATCTTGCCTTTTTTTTTTTTTTCTTACAGAAAAAAGCAAATCATCTTATGGTCTGGGTAGCACAGACCCAATTTCAAACAAGGGTAGGAAAGATTTTCCTTCAAGAGTTCTGCAGGACACATTAACCCTGGACTAGGTTCAAATAGCTAATTAGCCTCCTCATAAGCAACCGAAAGGCTGAGGAAGCTGAAGAGGATCTCTCTTACTCGGTATTAACTTTGATAGCACGCTTTGTTGGTTTTCTGCTTTGTAACTTGTCCCTGTTATTGCAAATCTGTGTTCTCTCAGCAACTGTGATTCTCTTATGACCTACAGGTAGCATGCCATCCCTCTGCTTCTTCAGGCAAAGGTGGATTTGTTACTTGTGGGGGGCACTGGCTAATTCCTGGAGTGCATCATCCCACTGGAAGTGGGTCAGGAGGTTTCTGAACGTCCGGAGAAGCCTCTTCCAGAGCTGTGCAAGTTTGTTTGTAGGAGTTTAACACACCTTACCCATTTGTGGAGCAGAAGGGCTTGAGCCTTCACCGACAGGAGGAGTATAGTGAGGACCTGAAACTCAGAGCTCAGGCTTTGCATTTCCCCTGTGGGTTTGTTTCTGGTATCTGATCTGTAACTATTTCTTGCTGGACTCCCTTGTACAACACCCTTCTGGCCGAGTGAAGCAGCTACAGGCTATGTACATTCGTGCTTTCCCAGGCAACAGACTTTGCAAATAAGGCAAAGGCGCTTATAAAGATGCCTTTACTACCACATCCACCAGAACTAAATCATAAGCTTCTCACTCTTACCAACCAATAAACATAAGCATGCCTTTAAATGCTGTATAGTGCTAGGCTGAACAGTGCTCACCATCTATTCACAGCTACCCATATGATCATTTTTAATGTCATTTCCATAGTTCACCAAGCTCCCCCCCCAACCCGTAAGTGCAGTCTCCCTCTGAGACACGCTGCTTTGCTCTGTAATTACACAAAAGCTGGAACAGAAGAATACCTATGACTAGGTTTAGAAAGCTTATTGAAACTGGAGGGGGAAAGGGAACAAACCCTGTCTTGCAGACAGGCACTGCTTCACCACGCAAATATTCGACAGAGAACGGGTACGATCACTGCGCTGCCACAAAGCATTCAAGAACTTGGGAGCTGCCTTGCTGGATCCAGCCCAGGTGGCCTTGCAGCCCATCTCCCAAGGGTGCCCAGCACGAGAGCATTCACACAGGGACACCGGGGACCACACAGGAAGGTGGGAGAAACAAAGTGCTTATATTGATCACTATTTTAGGACATGAAGTCATCAGTGCAAAGCCTGTGCCTTCCTGGCAGGTGAAGAAATACTACACTGTCCCAATTTGAATGGAGCATGGTGACACAGAAGGACTAAGCAACTCATCCAATGACTTGTGGTGACTCGGGGAACTGAACGTGGGATACATCTGGTAACACGACTGTCACCACCTTACTTCAATTGAGTGTTGTATGACTCTGGATGTATTATTTTCAGAAACCTCAGTCCTTCCTGAATACTGCTGAAGTCTTTGCTTTGGAAGGCCTCAGGAAGGCCAGGACCTGCGGTGGACCCCAAGCATGACCCCACCAGCCCATAATTGTAATTCCACATATCCTGAAACCAATGCAGGGGCACTATAGCGATCCACAAGGTTTAGGAAATAAAAAAAACCAAACAAACCAAAAACAAAACAGAGAATGAAAGAGAGGACCATTAATGAATAAAGTAACCATCTGTAAAACGTCCTTAAGGTGAAACCTGTAGTGTTTATCTGTATCAGAACCTTGGGAAACTCATAGCCCCTTCAAAAGCCTTGACCAGAATCCCCAGGCTCACAGCCTGGGAAGTTCAAATACTTTCTGTTCAATAAGAGGGAACGATTTCACCTCAACATCCAATTTCTCCTCATTTTGGGATGAGCCAGAGCCTGGATGGAGGTGAAACTCTGAAGAGGGATCGGTAATACAACATGCTACTGACAGAAACACCACTTTGAACGCCATATGTTGTCAAGAACATCTCCACGTTGGCTTTTTATTAAAACCCTTGCCAACTGACAGAGAGGAGGAAATGTCTTGCAGCAGTCAAGACTCGTAGGGCAACTGTTGCAGTTCAGAGCTCATCATTTTCCCCTCCTTTTATTATTCCTCAGCCTGCTGTCGCTGACACTATGCATAACCAGCTCACAATCGCTTCCTTATTGCATTTGATTTCCCATGCTTCACCCTGTGGATTTTATCTCGCTAATGAAACCTAGGCTATTTGTCGTCAGGTATTCACATGGTCCCCATCGCCAGACAGCCTGAAGACCCGAACATCTTAATGGAGCCTTACAGATTCCACTGCCTGCTTCTGAACCACCCGAGATGAAAATAAAGACTTTAAGTCATTCAGGCTGGGTCACTGGTGTTGTGTATCAATTATGCAGATTCCCTCAAATGGATTCTGAAAGCATCTGTCACACATGAAAGAAAAGCTCTGTGAGCCTTGGCTAACAAAAATGTCTTTTGTTCCCTGACAACTTTGTACATAAAGGTGTGAATCAAGACGGTTTAAACAGGCTTTCCTGCTACCTCAAGCAAGCAAAGCCCATGGCAGGGACGCAGGGAAGACAGTTTTTCCTATTCTGAGCACTGGATGAGGGAGGTGGGGGCTGGCTACCCCCAGCCCAGGACTCACCCTGGGGCAGTTCTTACTGGGGGAACAGCATAAAGGGCATTCTGTGCCCTCCCTGCACACACAGGAGCTCCCTGAGAGGAAACGTGCACAAGCACAAGGCTATGAAGGTTTCAAAGGCTGCATAATGAGAGCGATATGCTGATAATCAGCTTAATTCCCATTTCAAACACCCAAGTCCCTTTGTGAATCCGGCCCTGTAGACTTAATCCTGCATATAGCTTAATTAGCTTAATTGTTGACCAGGTCTGGTAAAGGGAGGGTGGGCAGGACAGCGTGCTCTGGGGACACTGTCCACACTCAGCAGGTCAAAGAAAAGCTTATGGTGGCTGGGGCTTGGAAGGCTCTAAGTGGAAAGGGCTTTGTTTCAGGAACAAGAAGCCTGGGAAGAGGCTGCAGAAGTTTGTGTTCAGGTAGGCAGAAATAACTGGGACTGAATGAGGAGGAGCCTTTTAAAGCTTTTCAGGACCAGAATGATCCCATGCCCAGGGCACTGAGGATCGCTTTTACATTCTCATCTCCAGATAAATGTCTAATTTCACTATTTGTGAGTGGGAAAGTAAGCGTGGAAGGATCCTGAGACTTACTCATTTACAGAGGTCAGGCCTGGCTGCATTTCCTCCTCCTGTCACTTTTCTTCGCATTTCACTGGGACAGGGCCCATGTGCTTGTTCTTGTCTTGCAGCTTTGGACATCTTGCAGAGTCAAGATCACACAGCTTAGCAGACTGGTTCCTCACACGCAGGGAGAATCTGAGGCTGTGACTGAGGTCCTCATGCAGAAGAGATGCTCAAAGCCATGATAAGGACCATGGGACCTGACCTACTGCTGATGGCTTTGCAGGGACAAAGGCCACCACACGCACCTCTGGCACCACAGCTGACCTTTAATCACTCTACAGTTCAGGTGAAGTCACGTTTTCTGCTATAAATTGCTAAAAGCTTGCAAAAGAAGCACATGAGTATCTTCCTATCTGTAAGAACAGTAGGATAGAAGTTGGCCTTCACTGAGGAACTTCTAGGAAGGTATTTTCTGTTGCATACCAGAAACATGCAGTTTTACTTTATGCAGCAAAAGTCAAGCCTGTAATTAACTATCTACCTAAGACTAAGCATTCGTATAAACCTTTAATTAGGGGATGGAGAATGCCAGAACTGAAGTTGATTTTGGACTTTTTGTTTTGTTTACACTAGTATACATAGTTAAATGAGGCAAAGTTGGGTCTACCAAGCTGTCTCAGTTTTTAGAGGGCTCATTAAAAAATAAAATAAGCTACCCTTCTACAGTGAAGAAACCATTAAACGTAACTTCTATAAATATTTACTCATGTGAAAAAATTCTTAATCCAAAGAGTTTGAGAAACATAGTCTTGTTTTACTTGTCTTACTATAAAAAGAATCCAAGCCTGCCCAACCTGATCAAGCTGCCTTTCTAATATTGCAAACATGCGTATGGAATTGGTTTTTACATTTTCCCACGTCGTCCCAGAGGACAGCATCGTATTACATTATACACCAAAGCCACAAGCATTTAAACAGACAGAAAGTTCATCCTGGCTATTAGTCAGTCATTCAGGCAAGGCAGTTAAACTGGAGTCAGAGTAAAGTAGCAGGAATTTCGGTGAAAAGAACCTTTCAAGAGCTTGGAGTCATCTGCAACTCAAGATCTCCATGGTACAATCAAACCTGCCAGACTCACTGATATACTGAACAGATGGGAAGAGGAGAAGCCATATCCTAAAATGCTCTCCCCGTCCCCCAGCAGTGCTGTCGGTGGGGATTGTGTAGCAGATGATCAGTGCTTCCTCAGCACTGGAGATCTGGCTGGAGCTTGCACTCCCCTCCTACCTAGTGCAGCTCACCTTGGTCTCCACACAAGCTCAGTAAGGATGCTGAGCTACCGACCAGACACTCTTTACCTCTCAGCACATGAATTAAAAAGTAAATTTGCTTTGGGGCTGTACTCCTGAAGGTAACGTAAGTATAGTCCAGCTTGAGACAGTCACTGTATACATCAAGAGAGACTGGGGCCTTCCAAACACCTAGAGCCAACTGCTTTAATGGTTTGAACCAAAGCCTGAATGCAAAGGGTTCCCAAAATACAGTATTTTTTCAGATGCTGATTATACAGCAGGAGTGGTGTCTTTCAGCAATCGTGCTGTCACCAGTCTGCCTTTGCCGTATGGACAACTGCTGACCCAGGAAGCAGCCCCCAAGCACAGTGGCATTCAGAGTAAAGCTCTCTTTTTCACCTTCTGTCTCTGTTAAACCCAACAAAATAACTGCCAATTACTCCACCTTCTCTCCCCCCCAGTTATTTCACTTCCCTGTTATCTTGGCACCTTGCAGCACGCTCTCTGCTTAAAGCATATTAGCATGCCTTCTTTTTGCCAGTGTTTTACAATCTGTTCTGCCACTTCAGACAGGTGGTCCTTTTTGGTAGACCATGCATCTCATCTTCTCTGTCCTGACAGTCTTTGACCCGCTGCACTCACCTTTCACACTTCTACTTAATCGGGCATCTGTTTTCTCCTCCTTATCAGACTCTGCTCTCAAGCAGTCATCCAGTAACTCAACAGACAAGAATTGTTTAGAGGATTTTTGTTTGGCAGTTCATGCAAAAGTCTCTTTTCCTTTTGAACACACTAATTAAAGCTTATTTTGCACTTAGTAATTCCTGTAAAAGTAAACATATGAAAATACCTTTTTTTCATTTAAGGTGTAACTACATTATTCTATTAATTAAAAACATCCTCGTGTACTTTTCCATGACAGGACTGTGGTCCTGATTTGCAACAGGCACTCGTTACAGCAAGCTTAATTGATGCTTTACCACTGGAGCCTGTTACCATTAAGGGTTTGCTAATACAGTCAGTGGCTAGAGTTAATTTTTCTCGCAGAAGTGGTGTTTCGTTTTCTCCCAGTGTTACCTACCATTAGCAGATTTAGCTTATCAGAAAATGCAGAAAAAACCCCAGATGCAGCTCCGAGCCTCTGACTGGAACGAGTCAATATTTTTCAGTTGGAATAAAAAGGAGAAATGAAGACAGCTTTTTGAAAGACCCAAAATCTTACTTCCACCCCCCCCTGGATTTTTTTGGTTAAATAAACATTAATGAAAATACAATTGGCACAAGGAATTTCTAGGACAAGGCAGCAGAAACATTACTGAATCTAGCTCCTCTCCCTCACATAAAGCCACCTGCTATGCCCTCGGTTTGCAGTTGGGTTTTTGCTGCACCTTTCTGTTGCTGGTTGCATGAAAGATTAATAGGGGTAGGGGTTACTTTGCTTGAGAGGGTTCATGGGATTGTATGTCAGCTCGGGTTATTTCACATGAAAATGATGCAAACACTGTTTGCCCTTTTGCACTACCCCTCATACAGGAAGGGATACCAGTCTGTTGTCTAAAGCCATCTAGGGCCTGAGGAAAAATATTAGTTATTTCAGTTAACGTAAACAAATAGTCATTTAGGCCCTCTCACGATTCAGGAGGAAACTAAAACTGGAGACAGAGAAGCTTCATGCAGCCATGGCTGGGTTTTCAGAGGGAAGCTCAGGTGAGCACACACACATATGTGCATCAAAGTCCTGTGTGTCTCTACCCGTATTAACGTAAAGCGTATGGAGATTATACCTTACATCTCACGCTTTCTGGGTCATTGGCGTTGGTGTGAGGTCATCACTTCATTCAGCTTTGCTGTAAATAAAGTGGAACATTTAAGGTATCGAGGAAAGACAGTCTTTTAAACAGCTTGTGAGATAATTTTGGCAGGGTGTATCCTTCTTAGGACCTACCAGTATTACAGAACAAATATACACAGAAAGATACTCTAATTTACTTTTAAAAATATTTTATACTGACAAACTCGTCTACAGCGTGGATACCTCCACATACTCTTCATACAAGATGCACATATGATTACATGTACACGTCTCTACATGTAAACTATATGCAAAACCTGTATTCAGGTCTAAGTCAGAATGCAGACACCTACAAACAGGAACTATCATATGCAGATATATTAAACAGGACTGGAGTCTAGTTGCTAGTTTTATTTCATATAGATTTTATAGGATTTAGCTGGGGTAAGTGATAAAAGAGATACAATAAAGCTTACTGTATTTCCAGGTAGAAGGCACCAATCTAACCAAGAGGAAGACATTGGTATGTCAGTGTTAAAGCAGAACAACAGATATTTAGAGTGCCATTTCCCAGGGGGTCGATCTACAGAGCTTCTGCAGCGGGGACTGAGACAATGATTCTGTGACACAGGATCCCAGGGCCGTGGTTAATCCCAGCGTGCAAACCCCGTGCTGCTAAGGGACGGGAGGGCAAGATGGTGCCAGTGCTGCAGCACAGTGTAAATACACCTGAGCCACTTTAAGTAACCTCAGTGGGAACCAGGAGCAGCCTTGTGCACTAGCAGAAAGCAGAGCAGCAACTTTGATGCAGCCTAGACCCCGCTCACCAAGGGCACTGCTGTTATGGGCTCTGTCTCGTATCTCCCTACAGTACCGCAATCCCCCTGAAGGTGCATCTCAAGTCAGAGCACACAGTTCAATGCCAAAGCACAGAAGAGAAAGGAGGGTGTTTGCTGTTGGGTTCCTCAAACAGAAACCCAACACTCCCTGCTTCTCCTTTTCCTGGGAAAGCCAGGCCAGCGTTCTGCCCCGTGCTGCATGTTACAGCATGTCACTGCTCATTCCAGATTTCACACTTGTGTTCAGTTCCTGAATATCACATTTTTTTAACCAACTTATCTAGACTTCAGTTAGTTTATTTAGTGCAGACAAATAGGGACGCATTCTGAGGCTCTGTCTGGGGAATCCAGAGAGAGTCTATTTTGAAGAGGATTATCCATGTCCTCATTCCCCTCCGTGGGGACAACGACAGAAGCTACTGCCATCAGGCCGTCTCCATTGGTCTGTCAAATCCAACGCCAAGTTCCCTGCTGACACAACTCCATTAAAACAAATGGACTTTCGTCACTGGAGATTGCTGCCCTAAAACTGTTAGCAAGGATTTCCCGGAGAAAGAGCATGGATTCACCTTGAAAAGAAATTAAAGGCTCAGCCATCGATTGCCGATATTTGAAATTCAACAACTGTAAGATGAAGGGAGGGCTAACACCTAGAAAAAATTCCACATATCCTATGGTTAAAATCACATCTGATCACAAGCAGCACATGTTTTTATGCTCAGTCCCCAGAGAGAGTACTGTCACAGGTAACGTTTACGTACACACCAACCTGGTGCTGTTTCTAAGGTCTTATATTAACTTGAGAGCCCATGGTAGACAATGATACAGGTGCTCAGTTGATTTGCTAAACTACATTAAAGCATACTGTCTAAATACCTTTAAAAACATCACAACATTAAATCTAGGAACCTTTACTTGCAAAGTTTAGATTCCGGCATTTGAAGTAATATTAGAAATTCACATGGATGAACTTTCCCTGGTATCTCTACATACACACGCCCTAAGCATACAGTGAGAGGAATTCAAAACCAGACCTCCTTTTTCCTTCACAGTCTCCCGTCCTGCTGGAGTTCCCAGTGAAGTCACCACCCTCCGAAGCTCGGTGCAGTTGTCACTAAGTTCAGTGAAGCTGTCACAGTTGCATCAGGGATTTATTTGGAACCTCACTTTAGGACAGGATACATGCAGAACTAGGCACATATGAGAGGAAAAGGTTATTCAAAAGGGGGGAAATAAATGAAGGGGAGCAGAGAGCTCGGTGCTTTGCATACACCTTGAGCTGCCAAGAGCTAGGCTTGCAGTTGTGGCAGGCTGGCTGGAATCTGTCCCTGGGAATTTTTCTGAGTGCTGTCAACAGTATGCCTGGGCTGGATTTTATTTTAGCCATCCAGCTTAACCATCATCTGTCTAAAGCCAGAAATTATGCACTCTCCTTTCTTTCCGCTGCGGTTCCCTCCTGAGATCAAGAGACAGAAAATTGTCCCCGTGCCTGGCAGTGATTAGGAGAGAATCCCATCCACGGGCAAGGGGAAGGATAAACAACGTGTGGGGAGCTACGCTCAGGGAGCAGGAAATTCACTGCACACTGGAAGAACCAGAGGCTCACATGCTCAGATTGCACAAGAGCGTTGTCCTCGCTGTGACCAACTCACAGCCTGGCCAGATGCCATGCAGGATTCCCAAGTGTTTGCTGTTTGAGTTGCAAGACATTGAGGGCTTGGCATGATTTCATAGAATCATAGAATGATTAGAGTTGGAAGGGACTTTGAAGATCACTGAGTTCCAACCCCCCTGCCCTGGGCAGGGACACCTCCCACCAGACCAGGTTGCTCAAAGCCCCATCCAGCCTGGCCTTAAACACTTCCAGGGATGGGGCATCCACAGCGTCTCTTGAAAACTTGTTCCAGTGTCTCATCACACTGACAGGAAAGAATTTCATCCTAATATCTAACCTAAATCTTCCCTCTTCCAATTTAAAGCCATTACCCCTTGTCCTGTCACTACACTTCTGACAAAGTCCCTCTCCAGCTCTCCTGTAGGCTGCCTGCAGATATTGGAAGGCTGCTACAAGGTCTCCCCAGATTTACAGAATGGATGTGTTTCCCTTGCAAGACAAGCAACAGAATTACTTCCCTCCAAGGAAAACCATGTTTCTGAGGCACAGCAGACCATGCCAAATCCCCTAAGTCCTGTCCCAGTTGCTGGGTCCTTGTCTACACAGGGAGATGAGGAGAAGGAGAGACCTTCCTGCTGGCTGACAACTGCATAACTGCAGTGAGCTTTTTCACAGTGACAAGTAAGACTTTGCTGAAAGACAAGGTAAAGAGATTTGGTATTCTGAGGGGTTTCTGCCTGATTATTTGGAGCCTCAGCAGAATGGGTGGTTACCACTTAAGCACAATCTTAGCTTGCATTTGTTTAAAAAATAAGCAGCTTTGGTAAAATACAAAATAATATTTTTTGTGTATTTTGGCCCATGCAATGATGTGTATTTTACAGTTAAAAAACAAGAAAGGCAAGAAGAAATAGAAGAACAACTCTCCAGGCAAAAATATGACATATTCTTTGCAATTACTTTTAAAAGTGATTTTGACCAAAGAAAAGAAAAATGTTTGCTTTCAGGATATTCCACTCCTTTTCAGTAGCACAGAGAATGGAAAACAGAAAGAATGAAAAAAAAAAAAAAAAAAGATCTCCACCCCATTTTTACCAAGACTTTGGGTCACTTGGAATACAGAATAATTGTAAAATCAGGCAGTTCCCTTTCAGGAAGGATGAGCATTTGCAAGGGCTGGTGACAAGCAGCCCGCAGGAGCCACTGGGCACAGTGGGTCTAGGACACATGTGGTACTGGGGGGAGAGACTGGGGTCAGCAGCTCGCCTGGCCTCCATCTCTGCTCACAGCAAGGACAGCTAGAGAGGTCATTTACAGCAGCAAACGTGCCTGCACCCTGCTCCTCAGCGCTGTCAGCAGCGTTTCATGCTTTTTCATTACCGATTTAGGTGCTGGCTGGGATGAGGACCTAAGCCTGTGTTGGGGTTCTTGGGTGGTAGCATCATCCTGAGCTGGAAATGCGTGTTCTGCAATGTAGCTGAGATACGTTTACAGAAATGAAAAGGCCTTCAAATGGCTTCCTGGTTATCTCTGGCTTTTACAGAACTAGGCGTCTCATCTGCTGGGTTCTTCTGTAGATCCTGCTGTCCACCCAGGATAACCCTGTCAACATGGTAACAAACACCTTCTGCCTCAGCTTCACCTTCGTAAACTTAGGGAAAAAAATTCCTTAGTCCTTCTCAAACGGAAGAAAGCCTGCAACCCCAACTGTTCTTTCTTAAACACTCGACTTTCACACAACAGTGCCTTAATCAATAATCAAGACGACAGCTTTGAATGCAAACCAATGGCGCAGGTCCACTTCACTCCAACTGTAAGCTGGAGTTTAGTTTTTGAGCTGATAAACCTTTTCCAACAGATTGTGTGTTAATGACACTGCTGCTGGCAAAACAAGCCACCTTCACCCTGAGCTGCTTCCAGATGCCAAATAAATCCTTAATAGACTCAGACTATCCTTAAAGGTAACTAGACCCCTATGAATGATTTAACATGCAGTTCTGGACATTGAGCATCACTAGGACAGAAGATATTGCCTCTGATTGTGCAATGAAAGTTCTTGATCAAAGCATAAACAAACTGAGAGATGAACAGCCTCTGTAAGGTTTTGCAAAAATTATTATTTAGCAGTTGCAGAGATTGTGTTTTCATTTTTTTTCCAAGATAACTGTTTCAGAAGGTGTTCTTTCTCTCTACAGAAGGTTTCTGATGGATTATTTACTCCTTTCACACTTATTCACTTGCCACAATGTATATAATGCAAATAAGTTCTGGGAGAGTCTTGCTGTTGGATCAAGGCTGTAACTTCAAAAAAGAGTGATGCTTTGTCCTTGTCATTTCACCATATCAAATACAATAGCCACGATTTCTTTGATGAAGGCAGAGAAAGATGCCAAATCAGACTGCACCTTTGCAGACTTCTTAATTTGTAAATAAATAAATAAAATAAGAAAAAGCCACTACATTCCCTTCCAAAGATAGACATCTGTGTTGGTAGAAATAAGGCTGCTCAGAAGACAATGCTTCAACAAAGAAACGAGGACAATCTTGGTTATCATCTAATAATAATAGGAAGGGGCTGACATCTAGAGAGATGTTCATAACTCAGGACTCTAAAGCTGGAATGATTCTGTAATTTTAAAAAAAGGTAAAATGGAAAAGAAAAGTGTGCATAGAAGCACAGAAAAGCGTGGCTACAATAGCAAAACAAATCAAACACCGATCAATATCCCTGTGGTCACCCGTTAACAAAGACTCGTGATGCATTTTGAATGCACTCTGTGTCAAAGCCATGTTTTCCCTTGTTTCGCCGATGCCTTATGGTAATGAAGTACATATGAAATCATTTCTGGAAGAAGGACAGTCCTCCTCCTCCTCCTATTTTCCATTCATACATCCTTTGTGGTGATGTCTAAATTGCAGCTGAGGGTTGGAAAACAGTGCTTACAGCTAGATCTGACTGAAGATGACAGAAAGCCACACCAATGATAGAGCTCAAGGACTTCAAAACAGGATTTAAACAGAGCCAGTTCAGTCACATTTTGGAGCCATTAGTGTCTTCATTTCAAGCAACTTCTGTCCTTCCCTCTCCATTCACATAGAGCCTGGAAGGCAAAGAGCTGGGGGCATCTGTTTTGATTTCCTTGACTGTGGAAAAATATAATGAAAGAATTTGCTTTTAAATATTAGGAACTGAATTTTAAGATCTCTGGCAGAGTGTTTCATTTACGAGAACGAGTAACAACCTAGTGAACCCTGTGTTTGCTCATCCCATTGCCAGATGCATGCAGTTTCTCAGAATAGCAACGTTGCTGTTAAGACGCTGCTGCTGCTGCCTAACTAGTGTCCTTTAAGAGGCACCCGCTATACATTAGCACAGTTTTTGGGGACTGGCACCACCACACACCAGACATCCCTGTGCAGCAGTTGTCTCTGCTACTCCTGCACCTACAAACACTGGCAAAGCAGCAGGTCCCAATTTGCTCAATTCTGTAGCTATCAAAAAACCCACCCAGAACTGCTTCTGATGTACTTCAGGAAGAGGTGACAGCAGAATGATGGAATGGTTACAGTTGGAAGGGACCTTAAAGATCATCCAGTTCCAACCCCCCTGCCCTGGGCAGGGACACCTCCCACCAGACCGGGTTGCTCAAAGCCCCATCCAGCCTGGTCTTGATCCCCTCCAGGGACGGGGCTGCCACAGCCTATCCAGGCAACTGTGCCAGTGCCTCACCACCCTCACAGGAAAGAATTTTTTTTCTAGTATCTAATCTAGATCTCTCCTTTTTCAGTTTAAAACCATTACCCCTTGTCCTACCACTACACTCCCTGAGAAAGAGTCCCTCCCCATCTGTCTTGTAGGCCCTTTTTAGGTATTGAAAATGACTAACAACAGGTTGAGCCTCTGCTCTGTTAGTTGAGGCAAAGACCTAGAAAGTCCTGTCTTGGCCAACCTCTACTTGCTGGACATGAATGGGAAGCATCTCCCTGCTTCAGACGAACACAGCCCTGTGCAAAACCCTTCTCAAGGCATCTTTACGCAGAGCAGCAAGATCTCTGCATAGGTAAGAATGCAAGACATGGTGTTTTCTGAGGCAGAGGGTAATGAATGAAAATTTAATTGTAATCAAATCAGACTCCAGTGTTTTAAAGAAAGCAAAATTTTGTTGTTATCTTTGAAGGCTTTGAGCTGCATTTTTTTTTCTCCCTCACCTTTAGCAGAGGACTTAACAGCAGAAGCAACACGCAAGGCTGGGCTCCATCTCTTGACAGCTCCGCAAGGGTGGGTACTTGTTTTTGTCCAAGGACTGTGCTTGCCTTCCCAAGCCAGATTAATACTTGGAAAAGAAAAGGAAACTTTGTGGTGTCACCACACCCCATTTCCATGTAAAGCTAAGCTGCCAAGCAGAGCTCTTTTAGCAGCAGCTTTGCATAGAGAATACAAAAAACAAACAAAAAAATCAGTATGTTTTTCTGAGTGCAATGACTTAATACAAAGATACCATATTATATAGGGTACTACTTAGTTAAATGTCTTATATTTAAAAATAAAATAAAAATCCATAGCTTCTTTTGGAAACCATCCATATTCTCTTCAGTTGGGGGCTTACAGTCCAGGGTTTCCAACTGGAAATTTTCTAACAAGGATCTGGTTTTAGGATAGGTTTGTATTCCTTTCAGAGAGTCTCTACAAGGTGTTTCAGATGGGAATTTTAGGGATGTCCATGGAGCTGGAAGTTGTCCCCAGTAAAGATTAGAACTATAAGGGAAAGAAGATTAGAATCCATATCCACATAATAGTGACTGTGTGGGCAATGCACAGAGAGAACAGTGGGAAAAAACCCTATGTGTAGCCTGTAAGTCTCCTGCTCAAGAATCCCTCACCAAACCAGTCTCCATGTAATTTTCCTATGCTTTACTTGAAGTATTTCATGGTCTAACTCAAAGGAGGTTATTTCCAGTTTTGTCTGCAGTTGGTCTAGTTGTTAGAACAGTGGCAGAGAGGAAAGCCGGCATGAACGTGCTACCTCTGCTGAAGGCAGCTGAAGACAGCCCTGCACTCCACCAAGCTTTGATGTTAAAATCCAAACACAAAAAAATCCACGTTTTTCTAGCAATGTCACCCTTTTCCGATCGGACTCTGAGATTTCATTGCACCTCCACTGCAATGAATCCCCTTCTACACAGGCTCAAGACAAGAGCCCTTCCACCGCCTACTACAACCGGTGCCCTTCCAACTCCTGTGGTGCCACCCGCTGTCCACACAGATCAAGGTGACAAACTTCCACCTTCTACAGAGAACTGTATTTTGGGATGTGGTTGCAAAGACAGGAGGCACAGGGACACCCTACAGACCATTCAGCAACAAGCTAAAGCTGGCTTCGGCCCACTCACACGCAGCAAGAAATGATTGTGTTCAGACTTGTTTTCTTACCTTTAAGAGGATCTTAATGAAGCAACATTTGTGGAAAAAAAAAAAGTAGTATTATTGATCAGAAAAAAAATACAACATGTCTTTGAGCACATAAGGCTTTCTGCATGTCTCAACCAGACAAAAGAACACAGGTAAATTTAGGATAAGCCCGAGGCCAGGTTAGCCCTGGAAGGGCCGTCCATACGTGACCATTTAGGTTGTTTTCTTTCTGAGCTTGCATAAAAACTGACCTCAGTGCAAAGTTTTCATAGGGACAAGTGAAAATCATAACAAGCTCTCTGGAAGCAAAGCTCCATGAACTCCAGGCTTGTTGCAACTCTCTCTTACTTTTTTTTCTTGTGACTGGAGAACATCATTTCACCTGCCAAAGTTTCTGTTGTTTGCAGTAGAAGGTCAAAGTGCTTAAGGAGAAAAGATGTAGCAGATGTGTTTTGGATAAAATTGCAGTTTTGATCTGGCCACTGGCTTTATGAGTGCCATTCTAATTACTTCACAAAGTTTTAATCCTACATGTACTTCTAGTAATTTACTTCAGCCGTGTTTAATTAAGTAGAGCTGTAAAAAACAAACTGAAAAAGCCCTCTTCAGGCAACAACACACCGTCAGAACAGAGCGCATACATCACAACCAAAATCTCCACAGTGCCTGCTCTTATAAATCGAATCTCTTCGCAGTGGACAGGGACAGGTTGCAGAAAAGCCTCACCCTAAAATCTTGGGAACCTAGAATCACACGCTCACACTTCACCTTCCTCTTGGTCCATGACGCAGCACTGATATTCTAGCTACAAATCGAAGCTAGAGGGGTTTTCAGGTGTCACCCATTCTCCTCAGAGCCAGACAAAACCCTTTCCTGCACCAGGTGCACTCTCTCCCGCAGCAATAAACCCAAACCCTCAGAAGGCACATGGTCTTCCCAACACTACCCAGCTGATTTCAGTCACGTTAGCAAGCCCAAACAACTTTTCTCTTTTTTCTTTTTTTTTTTTTATTTTATTTTTTTCTTCCCTCTCTCTCTAAGGCTCTTTCAGGTCAATTCCTGATTTCCAGTGAGTTATCACATCCATATTCTCCTCCAAGTAGTTTTGGGAATTCGTTTACCTACCAGGTATCATTTCTGATTTATCACCCTGCAATGTCTGGAACTCTTCCCCATTAGTGACAGCAGCTGCCACCCTGACACTCGAGAGCTTTGACACACAGCAAATTAAAGCCGGGGGGTAATGGCTGTTTCCCTGACCCCAATGACACGTTACCTAGAAGGGAGCCTGCTGTGCTCATGCCTAGAGGAGATTTAGAATAGTCTCTTCTTACAGAGTCATGTTCATAGGCAGGGATTTTAAGAAAGAGTACAGAAGCTCCATTGGCAAAAGGTGATTTTTAACTGCAAAGATGTAGCTGTCAGTTCACACACATTCAGCTTTAACAAGCAACAAGGGGAGGAAGGTTCTCAGTCTCCTGTATCTGCATGGATCTGCACCAGTAAACTCTTCCCAAGGGAAACGAGTGGAATGGTCAGGCCCAGCAATTTTGAGAAGTTCATATCGAGGAAACCTGCCTGGATATGAGGTACTAGTTGGAATCTGCTCTCTCAAGCTCTCCTCTCATTTCCAGCAAGTCCCAACATGCAGTGATGCAAATTAGAGAGAGCACCAGTAAATAACAGAATGGGATGTTGAATAAAAAGGGAATAGTGGTTTGGAGGGGAATTCTTTTTTTTCCTAGCAGTATACTCAAGCTCTGATCCTTAGTGCATTGGTGGCCTCAGCTGGCACCTTTTCAGATGTTCACCATCCACGTCCTGCTCTTCCACTTCTGCCAGGCCACTGAACATCAATTGCACGTTTGCTGTGTCAGGACAGCTCTGCTAAAAAAGCCCAACTCCTTTTCTTTACCACACAGAGCAGCACGGAGGGAAGAGCATATGTTCCTTGGTTTGCAGCAGAGAAGCTCCTTTCCCTTTAGAGACGCCTGTCTGGCAGCCAGTCTCTCTTTTCAGATGCAGTTTTTCTAGAGGCGATAATCTCTGATTACCCCACAAGTACTTTATTCCACAGCTTTGTAATGAACGCTCAGCTTCTTCTCTGAACAGGCTATTGTCTCTCCTTAGCTGAAGTGGATGGATGGGATCTCATGATATTCTGCATTCTTTTACTTTCACGTCCTTGCCTCACATAAGGAATACTGGATTGCTTGCTGCCTCCACTAAATAAATAGTAAACAGGGAGAGCTCTGAAGTCAGTCATCCTGGAGAGCTCAGAAGCTTCTCAAAAACTGCAGGGTAAACGTTGTTATGAATATATCCATATCATGTCCACTAATAGTCTATGGATCTTGGATGCTTTTTAAAAGCAGCCTGGAGTCAGTAAGTCGTACTGACATATTACTGATTTTGGCCCTAATTGATGATCTGTCTGAAAAGAACAAAGCTGCTACTTTGGGTTTGGTTTTGAGAGTGACCACAAATGTTCACGTCCCGAGCCTGCTGGATTTTATTTGACTACTCCTAGTAACAGAAATACTTTTCTTACGGCAGTGCCAAGAAGCCAGACTGAAACCATACTGTGTTTAAGAGACTGCACAGAGACAAGACTACAAATAGCCAGAAAAAAAGGGAAGAGAAGAAGAGAATTAGCAATAGGTAAAGCAACTAGTGAAAGAGCACATGCCTGGTCAGCAGAGGCACTTAAAGCACTGACAGCTTTTCCCAAATGGGCTTGGTTCTCTGCCAGAGCCATTTCTGGAGTAATGTTCCTCTCAGCCTTACCCAACTTAACAAGCTGCCTTCCTAATTTTCCTGCCTCCTCTGGAAGAATGGACAATCAAGATTTCTATAGGACATGGGAAGCTGAGACAAGGTTTTCACTAGAAGTGAGGAGAAGAGAAAGTGACAAAATCCTTGTACCTATGAGCAGTGTAGACAGAAAGAGGTTGGAAGGCCCCATATGCTCTTCCCTCTCCTCTCCTCTGGCTCCATCTGTCCCACATCCTCCCTTTTGTAGAGGGGATGCCATTCCGGTGTCATTCTCAACCAGAGCAGGACATATCCCTGGAGTTGCACAAGAGCAGGGAGACACTAAATGCTGCTATGGAGAACGTGAGCAGGGATATACAATGCAGGTATTCTGGATTTGGGGAAACTAAAAAAGATCCACACTACCAGGCAGCTTCTTAGATAAATCTGCGCAAGATGACCTTATCTGAGTTCACTTGGCAAAATTCTGGCGGCATAGCCCAAATCAATTTAAGCTTTGCATTTCAGAGAGCTGGCAGCAGGAGCAGCCTTGCAGTGTGTGTGTGTGGCAATTTCAGAAGTTGAGCAGCCAGCTCAAACTGGAGCTCATGGCTTTTGGGCCCATCATCATCTGAGTGTGGGAGGTCTGACGGAGGACTCGGAAAGTGCTGGGTGTGGTACCAGCTCGGCTCTCGCAGCACCCAACGGTACGGTCAGTCTCTGAGCCCATATGCTACACCCAGATTGCATAGAATGAGCCAAATTTGCTCGGGCACTGGGAGCAGCGCAGCTGCATTGGCATGGCTTCCTGCTCAAACACAGCACTGTTCCAGGGAAGTCGCTTGGGTACCTCTACTTGGCATAATACTGGGTATACGCAGGTTTGTCATTTCAGAGTTGGAGCACTAGAAAAGACACGATGTGCTCTTATTCTTTAGGTAGCACTTAAAAAAACAACCCCAGTTAATTTAAGCCACAAGGCAAATTTGATAGAAGTTTGACAAAGGTGTTTTTCCCAGGCCTGTACCGCCCTCCACAACAATGGGTGTGGGATACTCCTGTGTACCCTTGCTGCTTTGGACAATGTTTGGACAATGCTGGGCCTTTCTGGCAGTTTCCTGCACAGCACCCTTGAATCCGCAGGGGATGAACATCAGTGGCAGCCAACAAACCAGGGAGAAGATCTGAAGGAGACCAGCAGGACACTGCAGACTTATATTATTATGCCAGCCCAGTCATTCAGCTGAATCCATGTTAAATTCAGCAGCTGGCTTATGGCCAACCTTCTATTTCTCCTCAAGCCTGAACAGCCACCAGTGGGCTTGCAAACAATTGCCCCTGCACCAGGCAGGCTGGCTAGTACCGTCTTTGCAGGCTACTGGGTTTTTCTCTGCATTGCACACAGCCTTCACCTGAATTATGGCCTCTGTTAAAAAGCAGGCTAGCAGGCTTGGCAGTTCCCGAGGAGCCTGCTCCCGCTCTCCCCCACATGACAACCAGAGACTGGCCTCCAACTCCACCAAAGGGAAGATCGGGCCCCCTTACAGAACAAGCGCCTACCAATTAGTGACACTTACTGATTCTATCTGTAGAGAATCATTATGAAAAATGCAAAGCATTATGCAGCCACTATTAATCTTCTGCTTTTGTTGCATTTACTCATGGTTTATGGCCCTCCAAGGAGGATAAATGATCAAGGCATGTACTCACATTGTTATTTGTCTATTTGTCTGTGCAACAATACACGTGCTCAGCACTAAGTAGAAGTTATTTTTCATGGGGAATGCAGCTTTAAGGCTTTTCAAGGTCAGAAGGCTTTGTGAGAAAAAAAAAAAAGCCTGCAAGTGACTCCGGCTCATTTGCTGCCAGCTCTTCCTTTTAAAGTTACAACCCACACAAGACCATAAGCAGGAGAAGCCTCCAGGAGGACTGGCCACAGACATGCTCTTGTATTTTCTGCTTTTGCCCAGGTACAGTATGGCACACAGGTGTGCAAGTATGACAGATAAGGTCATCCTTGTCCAATGACAATTCCTGTTCTGAAGTATTCAATGTTGGTGGAACAAGCGGGTCCACTCTGCAGTTGTGATACTGAAATCCCCGCTCCCCTCACTGGCTTATAGCTCTCTGTGAGTAACAGTATTTTCATCCGGTTTTGTTTATGGCAGCAGGGATGTATTTCTGAAAGTTAAGTTCTAGCAAATTCAGGCTGTTGTACATCTGTGGTTGTGCTTAACCAGCCGGCAGACAGTAACAAATAACACTTAGAGACGTTCCTTGGCACTGCATAGCTCGGTGCAAGAGTGACCATCTCCATTATGAACACAGAGTACTTAAAACAATATTAGTCTAAAAATGGGAATGCAAAAGCGATACAAATATTTGAGTAGCCGGTACTGAAACTACATTCTAGTCTAAACGATCAGATTCCCATGTTTCCTTTGAAAACATACAGACAGAAGTACAAACTTTGTGTAAGTTTTTGGTCTTAATATAGAAACATGGTATTATGAAAGGAATGGCACTCCGTAATTTGAAAGATGATAAAGATAAGAAGTGGTATTTTTCATCAAATAGTCCCATGGCAAAGCACAGCATTTTCCCCTTCCTTACGCGGAGAAACAGCGAGACGGAACTTGGGCTCGAGCCAACTGTGTCAACACAAATCTTCCCATCACTTCTGCAGCTTTTGGATCCGACCTGGTATCCCCAAAAGACTCTAAATACAAGAAATGGCTTTGGCGCCGTGTCACGCAAAACAGGGAAGTAAAAGGCGCTGCCAAAGTAGATAACAGGTGAAGGCAAACATCTGCTGCCTGATTCCCCCAAACAAAGCTCCATTCAGGCAGAGGGTAGTATCAAATATTTATCAAACATAGTCACAGAGGAACTCGGTTTCACACCTCCTGGTTATCTTTTGTTCTTGTATTTCTTCCTCCCTGTTTCAAGTCAACCAAAAATAGCAAGAGAAATCTGAGAATACATCTTTTCCCAAGACACTTCCTAAATTTATTCTTTAAACCAGTTCTTGTTTCCAGCAAGCTGTTCAGAGTGTTCACATTTGCATGTATCAGATCCACTCAGTCATTTCCACTGGTGGATCTAGCAGTTATTAAGTTAAAGCAATCTAATTTCAGTAACTCAAGATGTGCGAAGAGCAAAGGTAGTGAAGGGTTTGACAATAAATATTCAGGCATCTTGGAGGACACTGAATACTATTTTCAAACTATTTAATGAGATACAATTCAATGCATCTTGCCAGGTGATAAATGGCCACTGTTTGAATAGCAGGTAGTTTGCAGGACATTATCAATGCTATGCTATGAATATTCCATTACTAACAATAAAAGTTGTGACACATAACAATACATTTATATGTAAATCAATCAGACACTACACTCTCAATTATCCATACTCTTAATTGTTCAATCTTTTTAATTGTTGTGAATGGTACCTTCATTAAGGGTTTTGCCTGTTATAAATCAGAACAATTCATTTAATACCTCCTTGGGGAGGGCAAATTCATTTCCCGTAGTGGAAGTGCAGAGAATCTTCAAAAGTTAAGGATTTCTCTTAACCTAAAGTGTTGCCTCCTCCAGCTCCATATACAGCATGTGCTGGCACTAATACCATGACTTTTTAGGGACCCTGAGGATACCCACAAGCTCCAAACTTTATCTTGTTAATTACAAAGGGGTAGGGTAGGAGAATATACCAAATACTTCTCTTTAGTGTTTGAAAAGCAGTGCTAAAGCCACATAAGGTTTTACAACCTTTTTTTCTTTAACTGTAAAAATCTATTTCTGTCCCATTATTTGTTGTTTCTGTCTTTGGCATTACTCTGAGTTGCTTATAATTCCTCCTATTAACGTTCCTAAAGCTGCCGTCCTTCCTCCTAGAAATACATGGGAAAGGCTATTGCCTCCATGCTCTGATGACATGTCATCCGTGCTTCCAGAGCTGACAATTGCCTTGACCTTTCTACCTGCCACTTTGCATTGCATTGCAAGTTCATATAATCTGCTGCCCACTGTCATTTTTGGATTGCACATCTACTTCCCTCTATGCCACTGAACCTCTGAGTCTAGAGTTATTTTTCCTCCCAGATGCCCTCCGTGGCTTTTTTTCCAAGCAGATCCCTATTCAGTGGCACTGGGTCATATTTTTCTCTTTAATAGTGAATGGTATCAATATGGAGTCTACTCTGGCATCACATACGCTTTCGCATGCCACCAAGTGCTGTTTCAGACATTCAGATCTCATGTCAGTGTGGTAATTTCCACTAGACATCATCTTCATCAACCCCCTGCTTTTATTTCTAATTGTTTCTTTCCCTTCTGCCAGTTAGCAGCCAAAAGACACTTAGAACTTCCAAAACATTTCAAAATTAAATTTTATGAGTAAGACTTCACCAGAAACCACTTAATACCA
Source organism: Jacana jacana (assembly GCA_013400555.1). Taxonomy (NCBI): domain Eukaryota; kingdom Metazoa; phylum Chordata; class Aves; order Charadriiformes; family Jacanidae; genus Jacana; species Jacana jacana. The sequence goes on from VZTM01001395.1 coordinate 280,283, forward strand.
AGCCAAGTCTTCTTCATTGAGAAAAACCCAGTTTCCAAGCCAGGTTTCATTCTTACAGCCCAATATAAAGCAGGTGTTTATGATTCTACAGTGGGTAATGTACTTCAGGACACCTGCATGGTCTTCTACAGAAACCTCTGAACCTTTGGAAAAGGAGAGATCACTACCCCATTTCCAACAGGAGCCTGAGACAGGAGGAGAGCACATAACAGAAAGGGAGAAGCAGGTGTCACTGTATGGAGGGACACTTTGGTACATTCCCTCTGAGCACTGGCTGTTTGTTTGAGGTCTCTAGGAATAGCTGGAGTAGGAGCAGCAGCTCCAGCAGAGCTCCAGTGGGCTGGAGGTTGCCACCCAAGGGCCAAGGCCTGGCATATATGGATAGTCCTCTCTTGGGACTCACCAGAACTGCCATGAATGTATTGAACACGCACCCAGTCTACAGCAGAGTAAATCCTACACAGTAACAGTTCAAAAAACATCAGACTTACTGCACAGCTGCAGGACACCTTGTAGCGGGTCTGCAGGTGCCTGTGCTTTCATTTGGGAAACCCACAAAGTAAGTACGTCAGCCCTCCTTGTACAAGAGCTTTTCTGAACAGAAATATGTACTAACCCATCCCTGTACCCGAAGTTTCCTTAGCACAATGTGTGTTTGTCTCTGTTACTGCAGAAAGGACTGGGTGCCTATGTTGGTAGCAGACCAAAGGAAAACATAAATGGGAAGAGGAGGCTGCTGGGTCTGTCCTGATGCTTCATTGATAGAAGAGCATCAGCCTGCTCCTACTGCTGCATTCTGGGATGATCTGCAGTGTCTTCCCATGGTCTTACTAGAGCTTGAAATTAGATCTGCCAGGCTTTTTGAATTCTGGTCTAAGACATTCACAAATGCTAGACGTGTCTCTCACCCACCTTATACACCCCAGAGGTTAGAAGGAAACCTCAGAAAAGCATGACAATTCAGAATCCAGAAATAAATACTGTCAGACAGTATAGTTTTATTACAGTAATGAAAGTTATCTGACAGGAATAAATGAATGCCTAACAGCATTCTCATGTACACACACACTTTGAAACATAACCAGCAGAGGGAAAAGAGAGCAACAAAAAATCCTTTCTCAAAGGCTCCTGCTATATCTTGACTTTTGTAACTCAAAAGCTGCACGACAGAGCAGGACAGTCGTGGTCCTGCACTGTAGCTGGCAGGGCTGGCAGCACAGACCTTGGTTCCTGCTCCTTGCAGGGCACAAGCAGTCTGGTGCCTCAGAGGGGACCATGGCCACACAATTCTGGGTCCTGCAGAGTCCCTCACACGGGAGGCCTCTGGTGACAGCAAGAGGCAATTGGAGATGTGGCCTGTGATGCAGAGAAGAGCTTCTTAAGGCTTTTCTTCCTATCAGACTCTCACTGACTCTGCCACCAAGAGGACCGTAAAGATCCCGTTACTGCAAGGTTTGGGTCCCCTTTCTACCTCCAGATACCACAGAAACAAGCAGTTATCCTTTATCCATCCAATCACAAACACCTCTCTTTCTACAGCCAAGCTTTCCATCACACTGTATTCACCCAAAAGCGCTGGCACGGGCTTTGAAATGAGAAGACTGTTTTTCTGAGAGGAGTTTTGTGCTTGTGGCTCTCTATACAGCAGGTTTCAGCACGTAATACATACAGTGCATTCATTGCCAGGTAACAATTAGCAATACCTGCCATATGGGCCCTAAATTCTGCACAACACGTGCTCAGTTCCAACCCCAACATTTAGAGGTCCAGATGGTCCTTTGGGTTATCCCCATCTGGAATCAAGTAAACAAGAGACCAGGTAGATATGGTAGGGTATTCCTTGGCAGGTCCACTTGTATTTCACAGCCATTGCCCTGTCTCTGTGTCTCTCTGTTCGGGTTCTGCACATGGAATCATCCTGTTTCCTGCCTGGTCTCTTTCTCTCATTCATGTCTAAATAAGGGTCTGGATCCACAGACTTCATTACTCAGGTCTGCTTTTCTCTGCACCATCGTGACTGGCATCGCCTACAGAAACTGAAAGCTGATGCATATCCTCTCTCTTCTGGATAAAACCTGTAAGTCTCTCCATGGGCTGAACTATCTCATTTAGTTTCCCTCTAACTCTTTAGCGTTATGTTTCACACGACAATTAATTCATCCTCGATTTCTCACTATAGTGAAGGCTGCACCATCTTGAAGTCTGTATCTGAGCAGAGCTAGCAATTCATCAGCACTCCAGTATCTCTATGTACAATACCCTCATTTTGCTATAATGGGCTTTTTAAATCTTGCTGACAATTGAAATGCTGATATTGTTAAGGTTAATGACCCACTGATAAATACCAGAAAACACTTTTACCCTCAAATAGTTTTTAATCACAGCTGTTGCAAAGTGTGACACGAATGCTTTGTGCCTAAATAGACTTTTGGAGCAGTAAATTTCTAAATATCCCAAACCCCCTTTTACTACCAAGGTGGTTCCTCTGACAGTTACTGGGTTCGCTTTTCTGCCAGGTTCTTAGCTTTATTATACTGAGTTTTTGTATGAACTGACTGGCTGTTCTTTCACACTTCTTAATGGTCTGCATTGTGTGTTAGATGTGCTGAGATGCCTTCAATCTGTACAAATGCTGAAATCAATTCAATCAGTAAGCAAGCTAATGGAAGGAACTGAAAGCCTGTGAGACTTTTATTGGGGTAGAGTCACCTAAAAGGTACTCTCTGATAAAGTGCATTCAGCCTTGGTGACAGGGTCCTAGGAAGGCAAGATTAGCACTGATTTTTCACATTTTTAACTGTGCATGTTTTAACACAAAGTTGCTTGTGGGGAGCTGTTTGCATTGTACTAAGGAAAAGGCATGCCCAGTTAATTCATGCAATTGCTAAGCCAGCATGCAGAGAGGGCTGGAGAAGTGGTTTCCATTTTTAATCCACATTGGGTTTTTTGCTGGATTTCTTCCAAGCATTGAACCAGCAAAAGAAATATGAAGCACTTTACATTGTGTTCTCAGAGATATTGCCCCAGCTCTCTTTAGCCAAAAAATGTCAATGTAGCTTCACTGGAGCCAGAGCAGCACGTGTCTGTCAGCTGATGATCTGACCCTAAACAGAGATTTATGAATGCTTATGTTCTGTGAAAAAGAGATGGCCATCACAGTATGCACAGCATGAAGCCATGGGAATGCAACAGGAAATTCCCATTCAAAGTGAGCGGTATTTTGCAGCAGCAAAGGGATTTCAAGTGGGGAAATAAAATCCAAAATTGCAGGTCTTATAAATTACACACATATTGTATCTACGTGAGGGGGGAAAAAAAGCCTTTTGCATTGACATCTACTGTCCTTGATTTGTCCTGTTAATTCCAAAGAAGGTGGCTGTAGACATAGCTAGCACTTACAAACACTTTCAGATGAACTGAGTATTTTGGAGCATATTAGCCAAATGCCAGTTGGATCCCTGCTCACCTCACACTGAAGCCAAGCAACTGAGCCAAAGGACAGTGCTGGGGAAGGACAATGAACTAATGGAAATGGCTAGAGATATATTACCTCTGAAAGTAAGAGGCTCAGTGAGAAATGATTCCTGCTATTTGCATTATGAAGTATAACTCCTTTAGAAAAGTCAAGGTAACATTTTCCCTACAGAGACTAGCCGATAGGTCTTACTGCCATTCTGTAATAGCCTGGGCTACTTGGGCTAGTTAAAAGGTTCCAGAAAGGGTCCACTTCTGATAGTGGATTTGACAAGAGCTGGACTTCTAGAGCGGAGGCTGAACCAGGCAACCTGCCCTGCTCGACTGCAAGCTATGTGAACAACATAAGGGTGTAGGAACTGCCTCCTGGGTCAGACGGATGGTTCGTCCGGCCCAGGATCCTGACTCAGACAGTGGAAATGGGGTAACTATTGAGAGAGAGCATGTCAACCCCGTCACTCTCTGCTCTCCATTTACTCTGTGCTCCCACAAAGCCCTTGTGTCAAGGATGCTATAGGGTATGTCATTGCTCAGTCCTCTTAGTATCCATTTACACACTCTTGGTCCGTGAATGTCTATAATCCCTTTTTACTTTTAACTGCTTGTACTGTCTGCTCTACAAGCTCCTATGGCAGCAAGCTCCTGAAGTTCACCACCCACTGCATAAAGAAGCACTTTCTTTTATCTATTTTAAACTTTTCCTACCAGCTTCACTGACCTCTGTGAAAACTTCAAGTGATTCAAACAGTAACCCCTGCTGCATCACATGGTAACAATAAAAATATGTATGTGGTCCCTATTTCCAGACACGTGAGTTCCAGAGTCCTGCAGAATAACTTGTAAGTCTCCAGGAACAGAGAAATGGACTTTTGTCCACTTGGACAAGGTCCACACTTTTGGACTGATTTAGTTCTTAAGTACAGTAGTAACATGATGTTGGTTTAGCCCTCAGAGTGGCACCCAGTGCAAAGAAAAATTAAAAAGCTCATCCATCCCTACATATGCACACATACCAGATGTTCTGTATTTTCAGATTGTCTTCAGGTGTGTGTAACAGCAGGTATGGGACTCGTTGATTGTGGAGTTCTCTGCTAACTGTCTTAAGCTTGTACCATTCCAAAAGAGATATAGTCCTAAGAGCCTTGCTGCTAACGAACGAAACACTTTGCAGGAGCTGGCTTTTGGTTTGGCTACATTTATTTCAAACCGTGTTATTCTCTGCTAATTAAACTTTTGAAAAGGAACATAGCTGACAAGAAGTTCTGAGTAATTTGCTCAGTCCTTGACATTAGTCAGAATGTCTCAAAGCAGAGGCCACAGAAGTACAAGGATACTAACCTCCAAGAGAAGAAACAACCGTCCTTAATTAGAGTCTTACCTCAGATGTTGTTGTGAGGGATGAGCTGAAGATATCAAAGATACCCAAAACACAGATGGATTCTGGTGGTAAGCGATCAGTTCAGACACACTGTGGCTGGTGGATCCCTAGAGGCAAAAAGAAATGGAAGAAATTCTGAGTATAGCTTGGAGACACAGATGCAGAGACTTGGCATTTGCCCTGTGGAATTCTTGGATGCACTTGAAAGGCTCCTCTCAAGGATGAAAGTGCAGTCTCTGTTTGTTTTGTGCCTGGAATGAACTGACACCATCATATTATCTCAGACTCATTGGCAAATGGTCTCTTCCAATGGCTGCAACTGTTACGAGATTACAAAATACACAAAATGGCAGATGGATGCTAAATTAATTGCCAAATGATTAACTGCATGTTAATGATGCAGGCGTTTAAACATGATTTAAGGGAAGATTCAGGTAGGAAGGAAACCTGAAAACTGCTCCCATTTTCAGGCCAACGGTGGCTGGGCTCTATGATCTTATTAGAGTTCACTGTTAGCCAAGGAGACACAGGTTTTCAAAGTTGCAAGCTACAAATAAATTTTCCCTACTCAGGGCAGGAATTAATAATTCAGGGACACTTCACCCCATCCCCAAACTTCAGTGGAAGTCTTTGAACTTGTTTTTAAGCAACAAGACTTACTCCCCTTCCTGGCTCCAACTAAAACTACCCTCCAGTAGGAATTGTCTAACGCGGTGTTTGTGGAGACTCGGAGACAACCCCTCCTTTTTTACCAAATGCTGTCTATAGAGATCACTGCTGTTGATGTCTACAGCAACGCTGGACTGTGTAAGTAAATGACAATAAATCCACTCAAAGACAGACTTAAATACCTCCCCCTCAACATGAGCTATAGATTTAGGCACACCCCAGTAGTAAGATGGGATGGGAAATATGGAAGGGTCAGTGGAATTGTCAAATAGTCGTGTCACTAGTATGAAAAAAGGCTAAATAAAACATATGAGAAGCAACGTTGCACAGGTCAGACTCAAACTGCTGCCTGGCATTGCAGCTCCTGGGCACCCAAGCCAAAGGGGGCTGCAGGGCCAGCCCCCACAGTCTCTCAATCCCCCTCTATCCCCTCTGCCACTATCAGTTCCACAGTGGGGAACTGCAGGGCTGCTCCCACATTACAACAGGTCGAAGCAGTCTCCTGACCATCACTGGAAATGAAAATCTGATAAACAAACCTGGTCTTGGATGAAAATGCCACCAAGACTTCCTTGCCTCCTGTTTCCTACAAGAGGTGATAGATAAAGGCAAAGACATTTGAAGGAGGAAAGGCAAAGCACTGCCTGCAATGGTAGTCTCCATTTTTCTTTTCCCTTGATACGCTACAATATGCAGCTACAGATCTTCAGTTTCCAGGCTCAGCACGGTGCTGTCTGCAGCTCTCTGCTCACCACCAGCGCTCTGCACGGTGGTGCAAGGACAGCCTAGGAACTCCCTCAGAGTCAGCTCTGCTTGGAGCTCCCACTGGCTCTGCTGCAGACCTGAACAAAGCTAAGCTTCAGCTGGCGACACCAGGATGTGTCCCAGCTTCAGCACGTTCCCTGGAACCCCCAGCTGAGACCTCCACACTGGCTTTATGTGGAGACACAAGACCAGGCAGCCAGGCCTGGCGGGGTTGCCACCCCAGGGTCTCACAGGCCAGTAGTCCCCATGAAAAGCAGCTGTATTGCTTCAGAAACCAGGCTCATCCCTGGCAACAGGGGCTGTCTTCCTGTCTTCCACATACAGTTAATTTATATAAGGTCGGCGCTGACGTGTATTGAGCTCTGCACAACGCTTTCTGAGAGGCTCTGGGAAAAGCACACCTTTCTCTGTGATTCTGCACAGTGCCAGCTCTTCTAGCAGCTTTCCAATATCTGAAGGGAGTCAAGAGGAGAGCTGGAGAGGAACTCTTTGTCAGGAAGTGTAGTGACAGGACAAGGGGTAACGGCTTTAAATTGGAAGAGGAGAGATTTAGATTAGATACCAGAAAGAAATATTTTACTGTGAGAGTGGTGAGACACTGGCACAGGTTGCCCAGAGAAATTATGGATGCCCCATCCCTGGAGGTGTTCAAGGCCAGGCTGGATGGGCCTTTGAGCAACCTGCTCTAGTGGGAGGTGTCTCTGCCCATGGATGGGGTTTGGAACTTGATGATCTTTAAGGTCCCTTCCAACTCTAACCATTCTATGATTCCAAGCACAGGAGGCAGAGGAGCTGTATGGAGTCATACAGAGCAGTTACCAGTGTCTCCAGACCCATTACACTAATTTTCAAGGTAGGGACTGCTTTTGGCTTTCTCCATATGATTCCTTAAGCATTATTGTTCTGGCCTAGGTCACCATCACTATGTACCAGCACTCGCTAACAGTAACTGCATGGAAACATCTCAGCAGATGATTAAGAATGACTAGAAAACAATATATATTCAGTTAGACCCAAAATGGCAATTTGCTTACTCCTATTCATTTTGCAGACTCACGTATAGCAGTTTTTGCATACAGCACCAGCACTGTAACCTCTTTTGCTGCTCACCTCACATACCACTAAGTATTCCTCTTCTGAGCTACTGGGCTGGTAGCACTTAGGAAAGTATCAGTGCCCAGACTCTGTTAAGACTTCCTATGGGCCCCACTGACCCACCTCAAATCCAAAACTTTGTAGAATGATCTCAAACCTTCACCAAAAATAAAATTACACTTAATTATTCTGCTCTCTTGAGTTTCTGCCAAACCACCCAAACGCTCAGCCTTCCCGTATGTGATGGGGAGTCTGGTTCTCACTATTCGCCTGAAATACACAGAAGAAAAACCCGCTTTGAATCCGGCTCTCACTTGGCTTTAAAGATTTTGGTTAAGTTTGTTTTGGGACATGTCACCATGGTCTTTTTCCTTTTAGTTACCGTGGCTGCCCGAGAGAGACATGACGTGACAGAACATCTGCAGTGCATGCGGTTCTCCTCCCCAAGTACCCGACCAAGAAAAACAGCCTGGCAATGAAGTCAGCTAACACGACAATTTGTGTGCTCTTTGCTGCTGGTGAAGTAAAACTGTTCAGAATCTTTCAGACACTTCTCTTTTTTGTTGTTTTGCTTGGGTTTTTTTTTTTGTGGGAGGTCCTATGTGTTTTTGTACATACACTATGAGATGGCCACTACCCACTCTCATTTCTTTTCTGCTCTGTTTCTACTGCTGCTTTCTGGAGAACTCGGCTGCCTGAAGTCATGGGATGGAAAGAAAACATGTTAGGGTTGTGTAGAAGGAAGATGGATAGTCAAATTCTGCCTGGGAAGGAGTGGGACTGACCTCCCAGCAAACATTAGCTACTATCTTATTTTTCAAGAGCTTGGAAAAATGAGGAAAGAAAAAAATAATTCCACAGGAAAGCATCTGTACATCCAACCTTAATTATGGTAATGGATCACAAGTGGCTTCTGGCACTCAGTTGAAATATGTCACCCTGTCAAAGTCCAGGGAGATGAAGCACCAAATTCCAGCCTTCATCCAGACCAAGACAGGGTAGTAGTTGTGAAGCAGAGAGCCTCAGGAAGTCTAAAGCAGAAGAGTCCAACAGCTTCCCTGCTCCAAGTGCAAGCAGGCTGCATACCCTGTTAAAAAGTCATCATACGCAGTAGATTCATTACATTGCTCTTTAAATGCATTTTTTTGCATCAAATGGCACTTGCAGTTAGGCTGTGTCATTTCACATTGCATTAAGCTATATCATGTCATATCATTTAGCAGTAAAATGATATGCCATCACATACACATAATCTGGGGCATGTCACACCCTATATTTACAGTACTTAGTATATTTGATTTAAATATATGACTATCTTGTCCCTCTTTTTCACATCTTCCTCTTACTGAAGCTGATGGGAGAAGCATATGAACAACTGACAGGATAATCAGGATCCAGAAGCAGGAGGAGAGGGTGAGTGACAGTCTAGTTCCAGTGGTTTATTACTAGCAGCATCATTTCAGTTAACCTTGCACTCTTCTAATTCCCCTTTCTGTCTATGAAGCATCCCTTGTTGTCATAATGTCAGCGAATGCCATTTAGCCTGGATAGTCACTTGCAAAGTCTTGAATAAACCAAAGGAATAATGTTGAATTTTATTAAAGCTGTTGAGCTTCTTCATTTGGTCGCTTGCTTTTCGCTTTCTCAAGGATACCCTGAGGAATTTGATTGCTTTCTGCTTGCCAGAGAAGGTCTTCTCTTTCCTTGCCTAGATTAAAGTCTACATGGCAGATTCTGTTGATTAGCCACAACCAATAATGACAACATAATACATAATATATCATCTATAGTACATTTATGATGACACGATATCTATTTTGGTGAAGTCTTCCTCATCCTAGACAGGACAAAAGATTTCAAAGCAGCCAGTCACTACGTACTGTAATAGCTCTCTGAAATCTCTCCTCAGCACTTACCAGATCAATATCAGTAACTGGAAAGAAACTGGTCTGGAGCAAGACATGAGGATACAAATTTGTTATGATGCTGATGAGCCTTCAAGTGGAAGCCTGCTGCCAAGTCGGAGATGAGAAGAGACAAGAAAGAGCTCAGACAATAAAGGACCATTTCCCAGACTCCTAAAATTCAAGTGCCTCACTTCCAGCACACGTGTTCTTCAGAACTAATCTGCTCTTGGGTGAGGACTTGCAGGGAATTAAAATAAAAAAAGACCTACATCACTCCAACTCACAGTCACAATCAATCACAATGGACAACCAATAAAACGCAATATACGGTACCTTCACTTGAAGACGGAGTAAAATTAATGAAGATGCCTAGACCTGGCACCCATATACGATCATAAAAATGTAGACAACCTCTCTTGTTAAAAAACAAACTCTGTATAGAATTGTATATTGCTGTGCACAGGCAGTTTCTGTGTTACAGTAGAGCAATAATTTAGCTGCACACAGCAGCCCTGCCTGGCGGTTTATGGAGAATCTATAAGGGAGCACAATACCCAAATAACGTGTCAGGGTTTTCAGATGGGCACAGAGGAGTAACTGGAATTGCATTTGGGACGCGCTCTCAGCCTCACTCGTGGTCAATTGCAAGACCCTTTGGAACGGCACGTGATCAGAACCTTCATTCCCACCTCCCCGACAGCCTGCTCTCGGGTACCCACCTCTGGAGTGGCTGGGCATGACACACTGTCATGTTTCCCGCTCCCATTTTCCCTGCTCAGACCACCCCAGGGATCGGGGGCTGGAAAGCCCACTGCAGGGTGGGAACCACCGGGCTGGAGGGTGATGTCAGTGGCCTCAGCTTTGTGCCAGGTTTCTCCTGGGGACACGTGTGCAGGGAAGGCGATATCCAGCGTTCCCCAGCTTGGTTACCTGGGATGTCCATTTATACTCTTTTCTTTATAATTCTTAACTTCACATGAATCCTTTGACTCTCTATTTCTACAAGTGACCTTTTCAGGTAGAGATGAACACTGTTTATGTTATCCCCCCTTCTCTTCCCAATTTAACAGGGGAGGAAAGGACCTCTGTAAGATCTTTTGCCATTTAAGAATTAGAATACAGGAAATGCCTCAGATTGGAGCGCATGGAGTGTATCTGTAAGTCAGACACACTGCTTGCTGGTGTCAGAGATGAATATACACGATAGCTGATGTCTTGGACCCATTTCTCAAACTCATTTCCAAGAGTGTGCCAGCAAACAGTTAAATAAGCACTTGAAGAAACAACACACAAACAGCACAGCTGAAAGATGTGCTGAAGGAGCTCATGTAGCCAACAGCTGAGTGACCCCCATTTAATTTCTGGACCCATAAAATGTGCTAACTCTTCTCATACCTACATCAGACAGACTTCTCGTACCAATATGCTTTAAAAAGAGATCACGAGATCTCTCCTATGGGATAGGCAGCCTCACTTAAGCCCACTTATTCTTCCAGTTTTCCCTGCATCTGGGTCTATTTCTGAACATTCTCAACTGCTTTCTGGGACAGCTTTGTCTTTGGGGTGTGGGACCCTGAAACAAACACCAACCCATTTCCCTGGGCACGGTGACTATGTGGGGACGGGATGGGAAGCACAGAGTCAGCGACAGGTTACCCCCAGTTAGCGAGAGCGCAGTTGCCCAGTGGGGGCAGTGGTCCGCAGGCAGCAGCGGTGGGAAGGGGAGGAGAGGGGCTGATTCCCAGCACTGGAGCAGGACCCCAGGTCAGCAGCACCAGGCATTCACGGGAATGGATTCCTCGGGGAAAGTGTTTCAGCCAGAGGCACACCACAGCCACTGAACACAAAACATTTGCTAACTCGGCGTTGCATTTCTTTAATACAACATATTATGTACTTCAAGTCACTCACTTCTTGGGGATGTTTTTCCAGTGAACATTTTGTTCATTATCATTTATTACTTGATGCTCACAGGAGAGTTTCTCACTGAAGGTTCACTAGATTAAAAGCTGGAAAATTTTCTGAGCCAGGGTGAGCTGACCAGGTTTAATTTTCATCCATGTCAAAACGTCACAGCATCTTGAATCAACAGAGCAGTTCTGGGCCTACTGCTTAGTTCAGAGTTAAAGAGAAACCCACAAGGTTAATGAGTAACAGGAAGCAATTCATTAAAGTTTTGATAATGTAATGTTTCACAGCAATTCCACTTCATAATAAATTTTACATCCCAAAGGAAGAACGAAACCATGGAAAAATGTGCACCAAAGATAAGAGACCAGCAAGCAGGGAGGAATTCTTAGCCCTGTCCAAGAATTTGGGCAGCTTTAACACACTTTGTGGAGTTCAGGTCTTTACTGGGAAGTGTCCATTCACTGAACTGCTTCCCTAGACATGGCTTTTCCTGACAAAATATTTCATAAAGATTTTGATATCTTCCCCTTAAAACTTCAATTCTGTATAATAACACCCTCACAACAGCTGCAGATAACCTTCATGTAACTTGCTCTGTACCTTTAGAATTAAATCTTTTCAACAAAGAAGTATAACGCGTGTATCTTCTGACACACAGTGTTAGCCCCTCTTGGAGACAAGATGACAGACTGGACAAACATGACATCTGGTTCCACTAAGGCAGTTTCTACAGTACCAACAGGCACAAAGGAATTCCTGCAAAGCCTTGCAGCCTGCAGTGGGCTCCACAATAAGTCAAAATGGTTTTTATTTCCTTTTTAAATCAAAAGTCTAGAGTCTAAATTAACTTCCCAAACTGAAAAATCCAGAGATTTGTCCTTTTAGCCTAGCAAGGACGATCAACTAGAACAAGAAAATTTTGCTTTCGACTTTCTCCATCTCCCTACTTCCCAGAGTTCTCAGAAAACAAAAAACCTCCCTCCTTCTTAACCAGTGAACAATAGCAAAAATATGAATGTGACAAGATAATGTGATAGATGACAGCTCTTACCATAGCATTTGAAAGCTAGGGCCCCCAGCACAATTCTACTGAATGCACAACATTACTATAGTTACAGGTTACAACAATGAATGTATTTATTTATGCAGCCATCATCGTGCATTTTAACGTGTTGGTAACTAGCATTTAACTTCTGGAACAGCAGCTTAAACCCAGCCATTAAATTCATTCTAATTAAATGTTTGTGAATGCTTTTTGCTATTATATACAACACAGCTCCCGCTAACGAGCTGCTCCATCTAGTCTCCCCAAAGCACTACCCCCGTAGGAAGCCCCTCGCTGCTCTGTTTTGGGAAGGGTGTCAGTGCTAGTCTCTATGCACAGGGCCTGGTTCCTCTGCTGCCACAGGAGGACACCTCATTCCTCAGACTGTCACTGCTCATCACTCAACACCGCAGGGGTTCGGCATCGTGTTCTCTGGGGAGGCGACACACGGGAAGATGGAGCATAGTTCGCTTCGCTCACGGCTGCAGTCCTCAGCGCTCCTTTTCTCCTGCAACTCTTTCCCCTAAGGTTATTTCTTGCTTTCTGATAGGTTTGAACAGAGCTCCTGAGTATTTACATAAACCTAAAGGATACGACCAATTTCCAGAGGATTTAGATTTTGCTTTCAAGAAAAGCTCCTGGCATCCTCAATGCTAGAGGTATACCTGTTGTCTTCCCAGACAAGCCCCAGCACACACAAAGAATCCACAGTAGTAACAGCAATCACAGTCACCTTCTCTCCTCACCACCCTCCCTATAAATCTTCCTCGGAGCTAAGGACATAAGCCAGTTAAGCAATATGGCTTTTGGAGGCTGTTGTCATAGTACCTCTCCATCAACAGCCTTCACAGAACAGAACTGCCATTATCACCGAGCATCATCATGTCTAGCCCGCTCCTGTAGACAACCACACCATATAAGGTTCATCATGAAGCCATCTCCTTTCCACCTGACAACTAGATCCCCCACATTAATCCTACTGACAGCTGCCCCCAAACTCACTACATTTATGGTGAAAACTTCCTTCTGCTCTCCAGAATCTGTATTTGGTTAATGCCCATTTGTATCTGTTTAAGTTTAAAGAATTAAGAGTGAGGACTTCCTACCATTTCCTTGTCTAAGTCACCTCTGGTATTATGCAACTGTGCTGCAGGTCAGATATATACCAGTAACTACTGTTTTTCTAATAAGATCACTGTATCATAGAGAAAAAGAGATTTAAACAATATTTTTACCTACAGTGTGCTTCGTGTTAGGTGGGTGGAAGGGTAAAATACCAGCCAAGACACGTGGGGAGAAAGAACACAATGGGTGCTGAGCAAATCCTAGATTCTTCACCGCAACCAGTTAAAGCAGATTTTGGAAGAATTGTCACAGCATCTGACTTGGTTAAGCTTTCCATAAACTTGACAAATAAAACTCTGTCAAAATAAATTGAGAAACATTGTTTTCACATGCTTAAAGCACTAATCTCTGGAACAGAGGGACTATTAGTGGGACAGTCATTTGTCTGCAGCTGCCAGAAAAGCCAGGAAGTGGGAGAAATGGCATTCTCTGCTGCTAATGGATGGGAGAGACTTTTCTTCGTTAGTGGGAGAATGGAAGGAAGATCAACTCCTTGCCTGCAGAGACAAGCAATTACAGCAACAGCAATCATAACTTGCTGGAGAAAGCACAACAAACATGCCTACAGCTCACAGGAGCTGAGAATTCCCACTGCGTGAAAACAAACACACAGACAATATGTCATTGGAAAAAAGTTAATTTGCCTATTTAAATAATCCTTAAATTTTACCACAGAAAGAGATCTGAACTGATGAAAACTCCAAACATATTACTGACCAGCACACTGAGGAGGATTTTCTAAAGTCACTCCTTGGTGACAGTTTTCAAGATCTCAGTCTAGCAGCAGAGGAACTCTGGGAACACCAGTCAGACCCACTGAGGTCCACGGGCACCACTCTAAGTGCTTCTCTCTGCTTTGAGATGGGCTCCCAACAGGCTGCGAGCCCAGCAACACCCTGCTGGGAAGGCAAGTGAATTGACAAGAAACTGTGCCCACTAGAGGATTGTGAATAAAAACCCCCAATGCTTTCCTATAGACTACCTTTATTTCCTGGCATACCTTGACTTTCTGACTGAGCAGTCTACTGGGAGATCCACCATTCACAGATCCTGCTCTGAGAAGGATTATTCCCCATACCCTGATCAACTGAATCAGAAGTTCCTAAAGAGATAAGCACTTCAGGCACATTCAAGGAGAAAGAAAAGGATTTCAGATCTTACTAGTCGGTAAGATGCTATTTCAAGTGAAGAGACATATCACTTCATTTGCCAGACCACTTATCCCCCAGCTCCCACTGCCATGAGTAAGAATTTCTAGATGCACAGCAATTTTGAAGAGCAGGATGCCTGATTTGGGAAAAGATGAGCAATGCCAGCATGAACATGATGGCTCAGCAGGAGGTAGGCAATACTGGGGAGGTGGCAAAATGCTCACCCACTCCCATTCAGGGGGCAGCCCCCTCTTCAGCAGAAGCTCCTGGATTTGGTGTTTTCTGTGGCTATGTTCACAGCAGCCTTCTCTGAACCCGATACCCTGCAGAAGAAGAGGTTGCCTGACTTGCTCACTGGCCAGTTATATCAATTTATTTGCCTACAAACCATGCTGCCCAGCATCTCTCCACGCCCTGGGCGCATCGTGTGCACGCTGCTGCACACAGATTTAGAGGGTTTTAAGTCCCATGTGTGAATTCAGCCCCAAGCATCACAAATACAGTGTTGAGGTACTGAGTTGTGAAGAGGTTGGCCTTGACCTTCCACTTTAAAGGAGAATATTTCATGAGCCCATGGAGAAAGAATAATTTCAGCCACTATGGATTCAGCACATTATTTCTTTTCAAAACACACTGACACAGAAGTTACATGCTTGAGGGGAAAGAAAAAAAAGACAGGGATTTTAGCTGATTCAATTCCATACCCGATGCGATGAACAATCTGAGGTTCATCTTCTGGAAATCCAGATATTATTTTATAGAAAGCTGACAGGACCGAAAGAAGATGAGAGATGGACTGAAACTTAAAGTTTTAAGACTTCCCAGTCTTAAACCCACCTGTGACTTATGAAGGAGAAATTTTTCATTTCAGACTTTTCCGAGTAGAAAGCCTGAAGGGCTGACTAATTCATTTGCAATTTCTTGTAGTAATCTAATTTAGACGTCAGACAAAATTCTGGGTTATTACTTTTCAGAGAAACTACAATGTAATTGTTACTGGTTTTTTCTATACTTATTCTGATGTAGTTAATGAAGGATATTTTTAATAAGCTTTGATTATCTGAGAGATAATGCTTGGACTAAATATAAACAGAATTTATCCCTCATTGAATGCCTTGATATTTTCTGTAGAGGTACTTGCACTAACATTAGAATTTTGCTGAAGAGAAACCTGTTCCTCTGTTATTTTACACTTGGCTATATTCACATACCAGCAGTATGAACCAGACAGCAAAACTATTGCACCAATAAAATACTTTCTACACTTTTATTTCGAAGCTTGTATCTTAAGCAAAATACTATAACTTTTTTTGGAACATGTCAACATATTCTCAGGTCCTTCAATGAAGACTACAAGATGCAACTGCCAGATACTGCTGTCTGTCAAGGCATTTATTTAATGATTATACTGGCTTTAAAGAGATTGTGCTAGCCACTGTTTTCACATTAAATATCAGCTTTAACAAATACACTTTAAAGACATGATTGCACCTGGAAGCATGGGCTAAAACATAAAAGTGTGCACTTTGTTACAAAATCACAATACTTTAGCAGAAACAGAAGTCTCCAGTCGTGTTTCCACACCTCTAAGCTTGGCAAACAATTAGGCCTCATAAAGTTTAACTTTAAAGTCTCAATTTATAATTTCAGTTTTCAGTGTTGGGCTATGCTTTTTTCTGCAGCAGCAGCAGCCAGCATTTCGATGACCAGCTTTAGGAAGAAGTCAATGGCTGAGCACGCCCGTGCTCTATCATCCATATACCCATGTAGTAAGCTTTCTCATGGAGTTTCACAACTGTCTTCCAGTAGTTGGGTGCAATTGCAAAAAGTCTGGGTAATTTCACTCCAAGCTTTTCACCTCTGTGGATGGGGACTGTCCTCTGGAAAAAGTCCTAGTAAGGGCTATGTCAGATCTACAATACACGGCAGTATTTTCACACACTTAAATCATGGGAGCTCCTACAAGGCAGTGACCTATGTTTATAGAGCTGAAGATTATGAGCTATATATTTTATTATATGACCAACTGAGAACCATATTGTATTAAGTACTCTGCATTGCCATGAATCACTGTGGGAATCGCTGAGGAAATGTATAGGCTTCTCTCCTTCAGGGTCAAGAGTACATTCCTCTGCGACCCTTCATTTTAACACGAGGCAAGGATGTGAAACGCCAAAGGCTCTTTTTCCACTGACTCGAGTGGAAATGGTCTGGAGTTTATTAAACAGCAAATAATTCCACTATCAACCTAGCAACTTAAAACTGGAAACCACCTGCCGAGAACAGACAAGTACGAGCCAACATTACAATGAAGACACATATACACACAGAGTCAGCTATTCAAAGAGAAGAGCTTTAATAACGCTCTTTTCCCGAAACATATTCCTTCTGTTGCCTGAATGACTATGTTCTTTTTTACCTTAACTATCCTGCCCAGTGAATTAAGGCAATGTAAATTATTCAGGTATGTCTTGCTGTGAATCTTTAATGAAGACCCTCCATAGCAAAAGAAAGAAATAAAAAAGCTGGACATGTAATTTTGTCTATTTGCAAAGGCCTTCCCTAAGTCTACTGAAATACAGGGCATTTTATTAAAGAGAGAAATCTTAAGATTAATGTCTCATTTGACTCTGATCTGTACATTTCTCCAATATGAAGAGTAACTTGGACTAAGCATTATTTTTACTGTCAGATTTTTTACAATGAGAAATCTGAAGTGCATGGTATAACCACAGGATGCTTGAAAAAAGCTGAGAAATTGTGTATGAACACCAGTTAATTTTTGAGAGTGAAGAACAAGATCACTTCCCTTTCAATGATCATAGTTTTCCAGTTTAAAAAGACAGGCAGGTGCTGTGGCATCTAATTTCACAAAAAAAAAGTATTATCTACTTTCACCTACAGTAAGAATCTTAGAATAATTAGAGGAGTTGTGTCTTTATGTACTTCACCTGAGTCAAAAGTATTTTTCAGTGAAGAGATAACTGATATTGTGCTTCCAATCAGTGACTCTAAATGCTTTGGAGAAAAAAGACATTGAAATAATATTAAAAAAATTAATGTTTAATAACTAAATTTTCTGAAATGCTTAAAATCATTTATTATTCAACATTGCTGGTTCAATTATTTAAACTATGAAAAAAGTCCCTGTTGGCGGGCCAGCCCCACAGCAGGCTGTTTGGGAGCACTGTCCAGGGCCTGTCCCTCTTTCCCACCCTGAATTCAAATTACAAGGTATGTACCCAAGGCACCTATTCCAAGGCTAGGAAAGCAGAAAGCCCTACACCCAAGGACCTCTCCTTGCTCTCTTGCTGTCCCAGGCTAGTCTCCTTCCAACACCTTCACACTCCTGGGTCAGTGAAAGAGCTGACAGTGTCATAGAATCATGGAAGGGTTAAAGTTGGAAGAGACCTGAAAGATCATGGATTTCCAACCCCCCTGCCCTGGGCAGGGACACCTCCCACCAGATCAGATTGCTCAAAGCCCCATCCAGCCTGGCCTTGAACACTTCCAGGGATGGGGCACCCACAACTTCTCTGGGCAACCTATGCCAGTGTCTCACCACCCTGACAGGAAAGAATTTCTTCCTAATATCTAATCTAAATCTTGTGTCGTCTCTGATACGACATCGAAATAGCAGGGGAGCGCTCCAAAAGCACTGTGGGAGTGCTCACTGTGTCTGCCTGCAGGACCTGGCCTCTGCAAAGCTACAGCTTGTGCCCACAGCTCCCAAGAAATCACAAGTACGTGCTCAACAGGCGCGAGGTGTAGCTGTAACAAACCTGAGCATTGCAGCTACCTGCGCTGGCTCACGCTGCTTCATCGCAGGGGAGACAAGAGAGAAGGCATTCACATGTGACACAAGCTCCTCCCAAGCTCACCTCTGGTGACAGCTGCGGTGTTACACCAGGACAAGGGGGTTCTGTGTCCTGTGTGGCTTGTGGGTTAAGCTCTACCAATGCCTGGCACACGCGTGCACCTTTGGAAACTCTACCTTAATCCATCAGACGCTTACTTATACTAGCAGGAAATGTAGGCTTGAATCTTGTAAGAAACTACTTTTTTTTTTTTTTTTTAATTTGTTGAAGCTTATGAAAGAAAAGGTTTGTCTGGAAATGTAAGTGCTCCCAACAAGACTTCCAGAAATAGCAGCCCTCTTGTTTCAAACTGGGTAACTAAGGCAGTGATTTATAGCAACTCACTGTATTTTCTTGAAAAAGCTCCAAAGTGAATCATCTTCTGCAGCATCAGACTGAGCTGAACTTTGTTCTTAGATTCTCTGAAGTCAGCTGAAAGGGTAGGGTTTTGTATTTTTTTTAAAATTATTGTTATTATTTTAATGGAACCATAAGCTTCAGTGCGTACATCAAGCCTTATTTTGAATAGGTATCAAAATAAAGTGGATTGGTCCTCAAAAGGGCTTAGCAGAGTGACATTTAAACAGACAACATCTAAATGCTTTTAAAAAAGTCTAACAAATATTCAACAAGCTCAAATATAGCTTTATGCTTCTAGTTGTAAAATATGATTGCGAGGATTTGAGATTTTCTTCTCCTGGGTGGGTGGCCTAGTTGTCATGCTATAAAAAATCATTTATTCTCTTGCTCTGGCCCAATTAATATTTAATTATGTAAGGAAAAGTGGAACAGCTTGAGTGGAAGGACTTGTGGGTCCTCACACAGCCCAGGGTAGCCCAAACTTACAAATTCACGTGGCACAACAAAAGCAGTAACTGAATCTAGGTCTTCTGCATCCCAAGAAAATGCTCTGACTGCTAAATTGCTGGGTAACAGGTAACAAACAGCGTTACCTCTTTTGTCAGCTGTATTTGGTGCTGAGACCAAACCACTAGGTTTGCTCTGAGTTCTGGGCCCCTCAGTTCAAGAAGGACAGAGAACTGCTTGAGAGAGTCCAGGGCAGGGCTACCAAGGTGATTAAGGGAGTGGAGCATCTCCCATACAAGGAAAGGCTGAGGGAGCTGGGTCTCTTGAGCTTGGAGAAGAGGAGACTGAGGGGTGACCTTATTAATGTTTATAGATATGTAAAGGGTGAGTGTCAGGAGGATGGAGCCAGGCTCTTCTCAGTGACATCCAATGATAGGACAAGGGGTAATGGGTGCAAGCTGGAATATAGGAGATTCCAGTTAAATATGAGGAAAAATTTCTTCACAGTGAGAGTGACTGAACACTGGAAGGGGCTGCCCAGGGAGGTTGTGGAGTCTCCTTCTCTGGAGACTTTCAAAACTCACCTGGAGGCGTTCCTGAGTGACCTGCTCTAGGTGTTCCTGCTCCAGCAGGGGGATTGGACTGGATGATCTTTCAAGGTCCCTTCCAATCCCTGATATTCTGTGATTCTGTGAGGCTTGGGATCCTTTGAGAAAAGGAAGAAAGACTCTCAGGCTGCAAAGCCTGGCGAGGATTAAATGCGAGAAAAGTGCATACCTACCCCCAAAACTGCCAAAACAATGGACATCCACAGGTGCTAAGAGCTTCAGCACCCAGTCAGAGTACCCTTCATTTAGGATTTTAGCAGCTCAGTGGCATCAGGCACCAAAGACCCTCTCTGATCTAACCCCTGATCTGGGGCCAGAGTTTGACTCAACAAGCTAAAGTGACAGGAAGGGGAAGAGAAAAAGAATGCATTTTTCTGTATACCCTGTCTTCTAGCTGCCGTTCAACGTTTCATGTCAGGTGTTTTAGATGCAGGATGTTACAAAGAGAATTGCTTCGTGTTTTCTTTATGTCTAAAAATGATTTTATTTCTTTTTAACATTTACTTTTGTGTCCCTCAATGCAAAATACATGTTTCCTGGACTGAAAAAAACTTGTCCTCCCACTGATGTAAGAGAAAGCTTTTCCAGTTCACATCATTATTTTGTAAATCCAGACTGCAATTCCTAAAAAAACCGTAAAGCTCTATTTATGCTGCAATTTTATAGTGTACCTGAAAGCTTTAGGCAGCCAAGGGCTAAGGTGAACTAATTCAGTTTTCTCTGTTGTTCAGCAAAAATTAAATGTGGATGCAAAGGACTACATGTTACCCTGATGGGCCTATGTATAAGAACAGCCCCTACAGCCAAACAAAAGCCTGGATGTTGAAACAGCGCAATTCTAACCCAAAGGCAGGCTCTGGGACTAGATTTCACATGTTCTGCCCATCCATCAGGCAGGGAAGGCAGCAGGGAAAACAGGTGGAAGGGAGAACCGTGCCTGTTGCCAAGCCAGCATCCCCCTTAAAGATGCCCAGGAGTGACTTTGTGAAACCTACAACCCTCGTGTCCCACAGGGCGGCACAAACCACAGCGCCCAGATCTCTCGCACTGGGAGCTCAACTCCCAAACTCTTGTCCCAGATCTGCTTGAACCCAAGTCCAAGTCCATCCTTTTTGTCAGTAGTTCTAAAGACCTTCAGTTCTCTGCCCCAGAGCCTCCCCATATCCTTCACACCTGAGCCCCTCATTTTGTCTCTCCCCCATCTCCCACTCCCCTCTCTCCCAAACACCTCCCTGTATGACTTTGTACCCACCACAACATGCCTTCACTTTCATTTCTTGACTCTTTATGGCTCCATCTACACCCAGCCAGACTCCCCAATTCCCTACTTCAGGGCCACAAGCCCTGTTCTACTTATCCTGACATGACTATTGATCCTGTGGGCCCTGCTGTCCCTCATCCAAGCTCCTGCCAGCCTCCACTGCCATCTTCTAACCTCCTACCCTGGCCACTCGAGCTCACATCTTCCCAGGTCTTTATGTGTAGAAGGCTACTCTGTCTTCTGCTTCTGGCAAACATTTTCAAAATCTCAACACTGGCTACACTTGCCCAAAATCTGCCTGGCTTAGCTCTAAAGAAATAAAAAATAAGCCACATCCAAGAATGATAGGATATATGGCAGCTGTAAAGATCTGCCAGTATGAATTGGCTGTTAGGCCCCCGAAACCAAAGAATCGTAGTTAATAATTTAATAATAGTCAACTACAGGTCTAGCTTCCCTGCACGTACATGTGAAACCAGGCTCCTTTTCCGCAGCGCATCCAGTTATATCTGAAAGTGATTGGATGGAGTTGTAGGGGTATATATATTGTAAATCATGTGAAGAACCTTGGTGCTTTAAAATGTGATATAAATATCAATAAGCCATCATTATAGCGCTAAGCTGGAAGCAATGCACGCGGGCTTGCAGCTGTCACAGCTTAGTTCCTGGGAACGACCGCTTAATATATGTTAAAGAACTCCCTTTTGCCTCAGGAGCAGCAGCTTACAGAGTATTTTTTAACTTCTATCATGTGTTGCACATTTCTCAGAGCTCAGGCCTGAGAATGAATTATCCGTAGCAGCAGGATGTTCAATCAGCCCTGAAATCCAAGTGTGCTGCCATTTGTGTGGCCACCACGACTGACCGTACCGACCACTCTTACATCTCACTGGATGATGAACCCTCAGCATCAGGAGTACAAATTACAGAACGTGTTTTGCAAGCGCAAGGTGGTGGTGCCCAACCCTCACGAATTCAGTTGTCAGCCTGGTGGCACAAATCACAAACAGCTTAAAAGATTGTCTTGTAAGGCTAATATTAGCACACTGTAAGTGTTGTTCATATTAGGACTTAGTCAGCCGTTGAGGATGTCCCACATCCTGCTGATGTTCACTAGTTTGGGGTTTTTCCCACATTTGGCAAACCATGAAAATATCTGAAGAGCTCAGTGATTTTAACTATACTATTGTTAGTACCTGTGGGAGAATATTATGTCTTGATTTTAATGGATCTCATCTCCAGTCCTACCTTCCAGTAGTTTTATTCATTATAATAATTGTTACCATTATTTTCCTCCTTCTTTTTAGAATTTATAATTTCTATAAAGATGATGAAGTACCTATATGGTGATATATTTAATAGGCCTGTCCTCAGATTGCTATTAGTGTTAGCATTCTCTGATGGTAGGTTAACCCATTACTCAGTACTTATGGTAGGCAGTAGATCAGATTTATTCTTTTTCCAGTATGAAGAATACAGACATCTCAGGAAACAAAGAATGAAGGAAACAAAGAAGGAAACAAAGAAGGAAGGAAACAAAGAAGGAA